>JAPMOR010102024.1:17097-38705 GCA_026543865.1 Argiope aurantia | reverse complement strand
ACACACACACACACACACACACACACACACACACACACACACACACACAATTTTATTCATTTCAAAAGGTGGAATAAAACGAAACGGAAACGCTCACATTCTCGTTTATAGGTTAAAAATTATTATAAAACTAGTCGCTTTTGGCGACCACCAGGTTCGCTAGTATTAATGCTCGCTAAAATATTCAATTAATATTTTATGTAACTTGGTCTCATAATAGAGACCAAGGTTAGGCCTAGGTTTAATTGAATTAATAATATAGGTATTGTGAAAGATAATAGAAAACGTTTCCTTGCACTTATTTTTCAAAAAGTATCATGTTTTGTATTTATTTAATTTCATACAGACACGCGCTAAAAATTATATTTTTATACGTTTAATTTGGAATGATAGTTAATTTTTTTTAATGTGAGCTTAAATCAATAGGATGGCAACGCTTTGCTAAAAGTTAATTTTTCCCCATTTACGTGCTACGGGCTCGAGCAGATTAAATTTTATTTCTATTTTGCACGAAATAAATTGTTGAAAAAAATATAATAAAATTATTTTTTAAACTTTATTAAAAATTCAAATTTAATTTGTTCGTTAAAACATTAGTATCATTAAAAAGATTATTTTTTAAAATTCAATATGATGTAAAAATCAATTTTGTACTGTTATATTTTCGGAAGTTATATCGGAAAAGCGGCAAAATTTTGCTTAGTTTTTCATTAATTAAAATTACAGTTAAAAATTTAAAAAATATAGCACCGAGGTAAACATTCCCGGCCTCCAAGGTATACACGTGCCAAATTTGGTAGCTGTAGGTAGAAAATGGCCTGGTCTTTAAAGCGCCAACACACACACACACACACACACACACACACACACACACACACACACTAAGCTTTATTATAAGTATAGATATATTCAAAAACACTAAAGCACGAACTAAAATTTATACATCGCACAGCAACTCCTAGATTTTTTTAAAACGGACAAATTTTACATAACCGTGCTAATAAATCTTTCTGCTGCTTTATTTTTATTTAATTTATTTTCTTTAAATTATTTAACTTTAACCATGAGCAATTTATCAATTTCAAAATAAGGATAGGAAATAAGCTACGAAGTGTTATTTCTTTCAAAAGTAGCTACATCCCTTAATAGTTCTGATTTGCAAATGGGTGTCTGTGATAATATGAAGTGTATGTAATTTTAGCTGCTTCTGCAGAGATAATTGTATACTGATCATTAAAGGTCGTCACTGATGTACCCAAGCTAAATGTTTGAGGTCACGATAATAATAATCTATCTGACAGCTTGAAGAATCGCCTCACAAGAAAAGATCAGTTGCGGCTAAATGATTGGTCTGAAAAGGCTTCTCTGTATTATGGATATGACAAACAGCACAAATGGGAATATGATGATCACCAACGAGGCTTAAAGTTATAACAAAGTAAAACAGCTTAAAATAAATAAATATATATTGACTTTTGTTTTTTCTACCGATTCTCCATTTTATTAATTTCGGAACCTCTAAAAGTAATAAAAGTAGTGCATTTTTTGTTAAATTTAATACCATATATTTGTTTTCACTTGATTATGCTGTCTATTGCTTTTGATAATTACAATATTGTATCTGAACTTACAAATAAAATTTGGTACACATCTAGAAAGTAGTAAGAGTTAAAAAAATGCCGAAAGGACAATATACTTCTAAATGAAAGGCAAATAGAACGTAAACAATGTACTGCATTAATATTTCTTTAAAAAAATTAGAACAATATAAGAATATAGTTTAAATAAAACAAACAGAAACAAAATTTGAAAAGTTACGAATAGATAGCAGCAATACAAATTATTTATTAACCACCTCTCAGAAGGCAGTTCAGAAATTTTGTGCTTTCACATTTTGAGATCGTTTCGAAATCAGAAATGCCTTAATTTTTATATGCACAAGCAGATTTAATCTCTCTTCCAAATAAATAAATAAATAAAATAAAATAATAAGAAGAATGAATTGCATTTCATGCCTATTTTCGGATTACATGAATAACATTAACTGCAATTTTTTTTTCATTTTTGCTGACAAATAGAGAGTTGTAAAATACTACTTTATATTTTATTTCAAATTTAGAAGGAAAATTATGATGCCTGTACTTATTCAATACTTCATAAAAATGTTTCTTTCATTGCAGAGAATGCTACATTACATATGACGAAAAGTTATGTGTCATAAAAATTTCTTCAAATAATCATTTTGAGTATTAATAAAAAATAAAAACAGAATAATACAATAACGTTTCAGGATTATTGCAATGAAGTTTGTAATAAATAGAATGAAAATACTTGTATCAGAATTTTCCTACTGCGCAAATAACTACTTTGACTTTTATAAACATTTATTACACTGTGCTCTTTTTGCCATCTATACTTTCGTTTTTTTGCTGTGACTAATTTAATGATCTTTCCCTCAAGACTAACTGTCCATCCCGTGCCCGGGATGTAATGCAACTGTACCCAAATACACTTTTTATATAAACAAATATCATACTATACTTACTTTATTCCCTGTTATTTCCTTCTTTTTATTATTAATGATTTAAGCATCTTCACAACAGCGTTGAATGCTCATATGGTTTCCGGAAGCTATTGCTAAAAGAAAGTATTCCCGAGAGAGAATACAAATTACTTTCTTACCACTCCCCGTCTAAAATTGCGCACGCTTGCGTGATTGCTCATTCCTATAATTTCCGGTGAAAGAAGGAAGACAACGCATCCATTTGTCTTTTACGCAACCATAACTTGCGATTCGGCCGTTTTTCTCTCGGAATAATCGTTTCTTTCGTCCGGAGCTTATGATTTCACGTCTGCCGTCCAATTCGAGCATGAGATAATCGACAGGGACGAGAAAAAGCGAGAAGGGAAAGTGTTAGGAAAATAATGGGTGTGGGGAATAGGCGGAGAAAAATATAACACTTATTTATTTTTCCTCAATCCCTTTTCATAGACACCTTCCGGTGTTTTTAAATAAGTGGACCGGAAGTTTTTGCATAAACAGTTGCTCGCCAAAGTGTAGATTTTCACGTGGAGCTGTATGACGCCATATTTGGACACAGTTATGAAATTGAAATATGTAATGCATTAGGAATTGTAAGACCAATAACAACTTGTATATTTATGAGAAAGAAAGCATACATTTTAAGGGGATGTATTTAAAATTTATCGTGAAATACATTCTGTACTTATTTCAAATTTAATACCTTATTTCTATCATTTTATCTACTGTCTGATTAGAATAGACTTTCTTTTTTGGGAATGTGTTATCGTTTTGATCCAACTAAATATTAATAGAAAAGAAAAGTTGAAATCTACTCTTTTTTGTAAAAAAAATGGATATTGTGACTATAAAGAAATTATAAGAACAACTTGAGAAAATTAGTATATTATACAAGGTGTACGGGAAATCTTGAATAGATTGCAAAATTCAGTAAAACAAAAACTAAAAAGTATTGACAAAAATCTTTAATTACTTATATTATAATTGCTAATATTAATAATTTTTGATATGAGATTCATTGATTGCACATAATATGTGAAAGAAATACTCAGATTCATGCTATTCATTTGTTAGCCCTTGAGGAGTCGTAGATAAATAACACTATCTCACTGAGAACAAATTTTTTCCTTTTTTTTTCTTCCAATTAGTGTTTATTAATATTAATAGATTTTAATGCTATAATAGCTTTCTTTTTTACTTGCCGTTGAGTTATTATTTTTTTTGGAAGAAGAAGTAGTCCTGAACTTAAATCGTTTTGTTTCTCACAATATATATTTGTACGCTAATTGTTGTAAAATACCTTAAAAGAAGATATTTAAAAAAAGTTATAGAAGTTAAATATTTCACGACTTTTAATTTGAATGAAAAACATTTTGCGCGAAGTTCAAAATGTTTTCTAGCAATATTAGATATTTCGAATTCTCACATATCTATATCGTTGGTGAATTCCCACATGATTCGAGACTTTTTCTGCCTGTATATCTTTAAATACTTCCTTAGAGTTATGCTAATGCTATAATCATATTTCTCTTTTCGTAAGCTCTAAAATATCTCCCTTATCTACTTGCCATATGTTGCGAAATTTAAAAACATTTGATAAAGTATGTAAATAAAATGTATCTGATAAAGTAGTGTATTTAAAAATTACTTCTTTAATATTCTATAATTTTATTCATATAAATAAAATCAAACAAGAAGTTCGGTTTAGTCATTTTGGAGCAACACGGAAACTATCAGTTCATAAAGGAATAAAATGTTTATCCCAATGATTGTCAAAACCCGTAGTGTTTAAAACTTAGAAGAAATTATGTTATTTTTGAAATAGCCTCAAAATTCTGAAATTTCGGAAAAAGCTCCCCAAATTGTTGAACATCTTTACAGAAAATTGAGGGAACCGTTATTTTTTAACACAGCAATTGGCAATGAAATAACAAGGGAGCAGTCATTTTTCAGTCTATATCAAAAATAATTTTTGAAATAGAAACTCTCAAGTCACTTTTCAAAGAATTTGCATTTCAAACGCGAAATATATGAAATGTGCAATATTTTATATTCCGAAAGTCCAGGAAGATACATTTTAATGTATTTTTCAGATTTTTAAATAGCAGTGTTTCGCTAAATCTTTAGAATATTCTTTTCCACCAATGCACTACAAACATTCTTTTCAAAGAAGCATTTCGAGAATCTTAATTTGCAACAAAATACTTAAACTTTGACTTCAGTCGTTTGAATTATGAGGAGAAAAGTCTCATTCGAAAAGTTATTTATTTCAGAGACAAAGCGAAGAGAAGGTCTTTCCTTTGTTACAAGAAACAAAGGTAAATGTTTCCCTCAGCTTTTCTTTTTGAACTAGACCCGAAAGGAAACTCTCCATTATTCGTTGTTTATTCTATTCACAATGAATGCTTCCTGTAATAATGAGCTAATTTTTCACCAAATGCTGTTTGGTTTATGAAGGATATAAATTTATCAAAATCAATTCAAGCTATGTTATGCAACTTAAATTTTAGGATAAGTTTTGAAACTCATTCAGTTTAACGGGGAAGATAATATAATAAAACCAAATATAATAAATGATTCATTTGATAATGACACCTTTGTAAAAAGAAGAATTTCAGCAAAATTTTAAAAAAGATATTTAGGAATACTTCTTTTTATTCAAAATAAATGATCTTTTTCTTAGTATTTTAAATTAATTTCTTTTTATTCGTTTTACCATGAAAAGATTTTTAGAATTATTAGATCAAGATATTTATTAGAAAAATAACGTGAAGAAAAATTTCCAGTCTAAAAAGTAATTTATGAATAATAAGGTCAACATCATCTCTATTTTTTATCATAGATTGCATGGTTATTTTTACTTCATAGGCATTAATATATATTAATGGCATAACAACATAAATGATATATTCAGGACAATAACGATTAAATAATGTGATATGAATAGGATTAAAAATCTAATGGATAAAAATATCTTTGCTCTTTTAATCTCTGTAAAAGAAGTGATTTTGTTCCAAGAAACATCATTTACGAGCATATAAATTAAAATAAAATAGCGTTAGTTTATTATTTCAAGTCTTTGTTCAGCAGTCTGCTATAAAATTGATTTTTTAAAAATAAATTTTACGTGCAAAGCAAGAAACACTTGCAGTGAAAAAGTACGGAGATATAAATTTGAAACATTGTTAACAGAGGATTCTTATAAGATTTGTGCAGTAAATATTGAATTTTGGAAAAAGCATTAGATTTCGTGCTCGAACGTTACTTAGGATTGCTCTTTATTCCATCTCCGAAAGAACAGGAGAGTTATAGAAGCATCCACTTTCCGACAAGCGGATTGTCCACCTGGAGCAGAAGCACTATTTAAATTTCAGTAAAAGATCTATACTTATAATAAAGCTCAATGTGTGTGTGTGTGTTGGCGCTCTACAGGCCAGACCGTTCGACCTACAGCTACCACATTTGGCACACGTATAACTTGGAGGCTGGAAATGGGTACTTCAGAGCAATTGTTTTGAATTACTAATTCGAACTTTAATTAATTAAAAATTAAGCGAAATTTTAGTGTTTTTCCGCTATATCTTCTGAAAATATGGCAGCAGAAAATTGATTTTTCTATCAAGTTTTAATGATACCAATGCTTTAATCTATAAATTAAGTTTCAATTTCTAATGAATTTTTAAAGAAATATTTTAACCATATTTTTCAACCATATATTTCGCAATAAATAAAAATAAAATCTGCGTTTGCACATTAAGGAGGAAAGTTAGCTTATCAACATGTTGCCATCACATAACAGAAGCTCAAATTAAAAATTAAATCAACTATTATTGCAAATTAAATATATAAAAGTGTAATTTTCAGCCCCTGTCTGAATGAAGTGAAAAAAATTGAATATGATATTTTCCAAAAAGTAATGGTGTATTTTAAAATATCTATATTATTAATTCAATAAAACAGTTTAATTTAAGGCAAACATGGTTTAATTATATCGGATAATCAGTCTAATCAGCGCCCATCAGCTAATTTGGGGCATTCATCTGCTAACAAAATGGTCTAAATGAAATAAATAATTATATTTTATATAACTTGAGGCAATAAATGCTCCGATGAATTTTAAATTTTTACATAGATCATCTGACCTTTGAATCATATTTAACAAAATATTCTTGAGACACCAATATTTTAAATAAAAATTGTTGAGCTCTAATCAATTAAATCAACCACTGAAATTGTCTAATTTATGAAATTTGAATAACACTCTTCAATAAAAACTGGTTATTTTAGACCACTTCATTGGCCGTTTCAAAGAAGATACGCCGATCTTTTTCCAAGATTTCTTGACAGTGAATGATTATGAAAATGTTGATTATTTTAAAATTGATATATAAAAACTTAATAAATCAAAATTCCATAGATTTGATCGCAGAAGATGTAAACTTTTATTTATTTATTTAAAAATTGAAGTGTCAAGAGTATTTCGCAGAATATGATTTCTTAGGGCAAAAGGACTATGTAAAATATAAACTTTATCATATTTTCATTAAGTATTTATGACTGAAATAAAATAAAATATTTTTATTTACATGATTTAAATATTTTGAAAGTAAAACTAAAAACTGAATTTTACTATGAATCAGAGAAATTTTTGTTGAATAATTCTAATTTTGTTCTGCTTTCAATTTTCATATTTAAAAAAAAAGACATGACTGGTTTCAATAAAAAATGTTTTTATATTAATTGCAGTTTAACATTTCCTCTCTAATTTATAGTTGAAATTTTATGAGAATTATTTTATTGACAGAAAATTAAAGAGAGAGATAAGTAGTAAAATGAACAGAACTGCTTAAGGCCTGTACTACTTAAGGTATGACTGAATTATATAACTATCAAATTCCGAAAATTAAAAATATTCTGCAGAAAAACATATTAAGAGACCAAGTTAACAAAAAAAAAAAATATTTAATTTAAAATTTTAGCGATCATTAACACTGGCGAACCGGCTGATCGACAAAGGCGACTAGTTTAACATGAATAAAATATGCAGCATTAAGAAAAATTTTAATTGCTATTTATTTTGGAAATTTTGCACAAATCATATGGAATGGAATATTTTCCTGTCTTTGAGTCATTAATGTTTGAACAAAAATAAATTTAAAACTTTTTAAAAATTGATTCAAATAAGCTTAGATTTTAGATTTTTACAAAAACGGTTTCATTTCGCTTTTTAATCGAAAAAAAAATTAAATTTATGAATTTTCAGATGGAAAAAAATATCTGAAAGCCTATCTAATATTATTTTACTTACATTATATTTTATTTCAAGATCAATTTCATTTTATTTATTTTAAGACTGTAATGCCTTTTTTTCTTATTTCAAACTGA
Organism: Argiope aurantia; assembly: GCA_026543865.1. Lineage (NCBI taxonomy): Eukaryota > Metazoa > Arthropoda > Arachnida > Araneae > Araneidae > Argiope > Argiope aurantia. Next base: position 30,778 of record JAPMOR010102024.1, on the reverse strand, counting down.
TTCAAAATGTTTTTCAATAAATTTAATTTAAAATTCTTCTTCTTTGAAATCAAGCTAAAAAATGAAACTCCATTAAAATGTAAGGAATATTCTTGACATAACAATGGATTTTATCGTGAAAGGAGGAAGGATATTAGACCAGAAAGAGGAATGGTGACTTGCAAAATCAATTTTAAAGCTAACATATTGATTTGTACATATTTATGTATCTAACTGTAAAATAATATTCGGAATTGATAAAATTAATGCCCTTTGCGTATCCCATTATGTAAAAGCAACTGTAAAATTTTACATTTTAAGATTTAAAAGTTTCTTTCTTTCTTCCATTTTTTTTCATCCCACGATTTAAAAAAGACTTTTTTGGCTTTTAATTGTATTTCAAATCTATATTTATAATAAAGATAAAATAGTGTTTGTATATGTCAGTGTTTTAGCCCTCTATAAGCTATGCTATTTGACTGAGAGTAACCAAAATTAGCATATATATACTTTGGTGGATGGGCATGTTAATTTTGAGACAATTTTGTTGACATTTTAATTAGAATTTAATTGAAAACAAAGCAAAACTTTGGCGCGTTTCCATGATTGCTACTAAAAATATTTCAGTACAAAAAGGATTTTTATATCATCTCAAAATTCAAAAAATTATCTTTTAAATTGTATTAGTCTTTTACTATATACAATTTTTTTCTGCATTTAAACAATTTTCAAAATATATTTTAAGCAAAATTTGCAACGGAATAAAAATACAAAGATAAGTAATTAAGATTTATAAGAATGCAAAAATATATGAGAATTTTGATTGAATATTAAAACCATTGCGAATGATAATACAAAAACATAAGAATTCTGGAAGAACACTAAAGTAATTGATAAAGGTCACTCTTAAAGCTGCACATTTTTGTTTTATAATCCGAATTACTATCGATATGAATACAAAAACAATGAAAAGTTGAAAATAATTAAATTCAATTTCTATTATTAACACAAGTTATTATTGACAAAGCAGATTTCAGCGAAAAAATTATATATCATCTTAGTAATTCTGAAAAAAGTTTGTAAATGTTTTAGATTCATATTGAAATACTATTAACATAAAGACAAATGCCAAAAAAAATTACATTGTTTTAGGTTAGGAGTAAGGTGACACTGTTAAAAGGCCAAAAATAGCAGGACGTATCCATTGTATTTGGTGAATTTTAGGGAAGTTGTTGCAAAAGATTATAAAATGAATAGAACGGCGTAGTCTTCTAAAATAGTATGATATACATATTTATGTCAAAATTTGAAGCTTAAAATTATACTGCTGAAGATGCTAAGACCAATTAGTGCTTATAGCGGCTAGTATTCAACAAATCAGAAGAATTTATTAAGCATTATCAAAATGAATATTAATATAAATTAAAAAAAATTTCTTGTAAATACGAAAGGGATAAATTTTTAAAAAATCTAATTTGAAATGTGAATCTGTAAAATGTACTATCAGATAAGAAAAAAAATTTATTCTCTCTTAATTGTTTTGTTGAAGGGATTTTTTTTCCCATTTTATTGGGTTTTCTCCTTCCAAATATAAAAATTTTGAATGAAGATTGTGTATTAGTTGAGATACTCTTCTATTCTATAAAAATAATTTTTAAATAAAAGTAATTTTTAAAATCTCATATTTATTCGTATACTAAATTGCAGATTTTTATTTCTGATTACTTTATTCAGTGCCAGGTGAGATCGCTAGCATGAAACCAGTTTTATTTAAATAATTAATGATACATAATTAGGTTAAGTAATATAAATAGCGTATAGCCATTCAGTAAAACAATTGAAAAGAATAACTATAGTAATATAACAAAATTCAACAGGAAAAAAGCGAAAAATAACAAAATTCAATCACTGCAAACGTGAAACAAAAATGATAAAATGATTACAATGAAATAACAAAAATACAAGAAACATAAATATATGATTTTCTGCATTGCAAATTAATTTTATATATTTTAGTGTGCGTTTAGGATGTGATAAAATTATAAAGGACGCGTAGAAAGAAGTTAGTGCAACCTTGGAAATTAAATAAAAACATTGATTAAATAAAAAAAGTCATTTGAGTATGGAAATTTTGTGCACAAAATGATACCCACTCCTGTTGTTTTACGCATCAGAAATAAGAATTTTTATTTTATTAATGTTAATTTTCTTCTATATTAAACATTTTTTGTTGCATTTTTCAAAATTAAACTGAAAGAAATGAATAATTTCAACTGAGAATTCAGAATAATGAATATATCAAAATCGAATAGAGCAAATATGCTATTTCAATGAAACATTTGTAGAGTTCTATATCATAAAAAACACGCCATACCTGGGAGAATATTTCGTTCATATTCAACCGAACGATGGTTGAATTTTTATATTTGGGAAAAAAAAGACAAATGAAGAAACAAAGGAATGAATACAGCAAAAGATCAAGGAAACTACAAATAAGCGCGCATATATTTTTGCTTCTTACTTCTGAAAAAAGCGGGAAAATGTTTATTTCACATATTTCAGCTGCTGTCTTGTCCTGTTCATGAGAGATGGCGAACTATAAAGCCATTTCTGGCTCTTTGTTTCCTCTCTAAATCAGAATAAATAAAAGTAACTGAAAAAAAAGGAAAAAGGAAAAGTTTCTGACGAAAAAATAAAATTCTAAAAGCAATTTTCAAAAGCGTGTCGAAGAATTTCTGTCCAAAAGCGTCAAACCTGAAGCTAGGAAGGCTTTTTGAAAATCGCAAAGTCTGCATTTTTTTGTTCCATCTTCTTGTGTCTGTTTCGCAAGACAGTGTTCCTTGAAGTACTTTTTGCCCGAAAAAAATGGCATTTTACATATCTGAAAGGAAAAATGGTTTTCTTTAAAATTTCCGAAGAATAAGGATTTATGTAACTAAATTGCGTTCATGCAATAACTATCGGAACATTTACGCCATTTTATTGCTTCTCTTCAGAAAAAGTTTTTGTAGTTCTCTTTGGAAAATAAAATTACGAAATGAAAAATTTGATGATTTTTACTTATGTTTTTAAAAAAAGTTTTTCTTAAGGAAAAGAATTGTTGTTTGAATTAAAATTCTGAGAGCTTTTATCAAAATAAAGGAAAATAAAATATATGAATGAAATTGTAAATGTTGCATTATCCGTACTTTTACGAGTCTATAATATTGCATCTCTGCGCATTTAGTCTCGTTGTAAGGAACAGAGTTTTACAGAATTTCTAATGCAGGCTGAATGGAAATTAGGACAATGATCTCTATTCTTGTCATACAAATAGAGTGGTGAAGAATTGGGTTACAAAAATGAAAGTTCTCGAATATGCAAGAATTAAGGCAATATATTTATTAAGAGGAAAAATTCGCAGATCCTTTTAGAAGTATCCAAGAAAGTTGAAGCAAGTGAGTCGAATGGAATGCCTGTGTGTCTTACATGTAAGATGACTGATACTGAACGAAGAACATAAATAAAAAAATTACTGATAATTCTTATAAATTTTCACATAAAAAATTTGGAGGGTGAAATTTCTGTACTTTTCAAACATATTTTCTCAACATTTTTTTAAAAATTAAAATTATATTCGTTTTATTCTTACCTAATGTTTTCAAGTATATGTATGCACTGTTATTGTTTCTTTAGCTTAAAAAAACGAATGTCATTTATAATTATTTTGAAGCAGCCTTTATAATTGCATAAAATATAAGAATTCGTCATTATTTTTAGAAGTACATTTTTTTAGCAAAATGTTTCTTAATTTTTCTATAATCATCAAATAACAATCAAATATCAATCAATCATAACAGTCAATGCCCGATAAATAATTCCCTAATCACAGAGTTTTTAAAGATGTCTACTTCGTAGCAAACTAGATTATTTTAAATAAAGAATTAGAGCTATATCTGCACAATATATAGTAGAATTTGCCGAAAGTATTGGGTGAAAGTTCAGTTCCTCTTAGGTTGTCATTCTTGATGAAATATTTAATTTCATTAGATTGACATCGTGCTTAGAAGATACATGCAAGTGTTGAGACACATCTTAACAGATTGTACTTGGAGGATGACATTATCTAAGAGGTCATAAAAAGCGAATTGATATCTCCAAGATTACAAATGATATTAAATTCTCATCTATTATATTTGATTTTTGTTCCTATAATATTTACATAATAATAATGCAGAAATTTATGCTGCAAAACAAATATTTGCATAAAAATTTAATATTGTGTTATTTACATTTTTTCCTAATGTATTAAAAATTAGTTGTTTCATTATTAATCAGAATGAATTAAGACGAAAACAACTTTTTCGATTTTCTTAGTGAGATTTTTTTCTTTATTAAAGTTTAATTCTCGGATTTGTTTTTTTCTTTCTTTCTTTCTCAAAATCATTCGGAATTGGTTATCTAGATAACTGCAATTTGAAAAATTGATCTCTACCATATTATCAAAATATAAATACAAATCTTATACAATATCAAGTTCTTCAAAATAAACCACAGAGCCTATAAACCGTAGAATTATTTTAAGCTTTATTTTAAGAATTTATATTTTTTAATTCTTTAATATTTTTATAATTAATATGAATATATTATAATTATTCTGCAGCATAAAAAAATTACCAAAATTTTCAGATTGGAATATTTAAGTATCTAATAAAGAATATAGGTAATATTTTAAGTTTATAAAATTTAAATATAATTCATAAAAATAAATAACATATTTTAATTTTAAATCTATCACCAGTTTAATTCTCTCAGTTAATTCTTAAATTTATCTCAGAATTTCTCCTAAAATTTATTTTTGAAGATTTAAAATAATTCATGCTTTAATTATATTCTAATACTTTATTAATTTGACAGACAGGTAAAGAAGAATAATTATTTAAGCTTATGATTTTATGCATTAGAAATTATAGCTATGCATTCTCTTTATTAAAGCCGTTCTTTAGAAACGGCAGTTTAATCTCAGAAGATTATGTTTCACTAGCGGATCAAAGATCCCATTAATTTTTCAATTTTAATCCTGTTTCGACCAAGTCATTTCAATTTTGAGATTCGCAAAGTATAGAACTTTCTTTCATTCAATTGTAAGTAGAGAATAAAGCTTTATGGTGGCAACTAATTATATTTATGTGGATAGGAAATTAAATTTTTTGAAATTGGATGATTAATGAAGTTGAGACATGACAAGAAAATAGAACACATTTGGACCTCTGTTAATATGATTGTTACTGGTATAAAAATCTGACAAAGTTGCCGAATTTCGATAAATACAATAATTTATCAAATCGTTTAATTTATTTAATTCGTGTCCATAACAATGGAATGTTTTTTTACCCGATTTTTAACTCATTTTCAGTTATATTACAATTTTATACTCTTGTGTGTTCTCGATGGCAAATTCTCTATTCTATAATATCTCAATACTTTTAGAATTAATTATCAGTTAATAAATTCAGTTATATTTTGATTCCAAACAAGTGTTCCAAATTCTAATGAACTTGAAAATGTTCCATATCTTTTTCAAAAAAGAATTTTATATTAATAAACTTGTCTACTATCTATAAATTGCGACATACGCGATTTAAAAATTGGTCGAATCATTATACAGAACAGACTGTTCAACTTAGAGCTATCAAAGTTGGCATGTAGATAATTCTTGGGTAGTAAGTGCTAACTCTAAAAGTAAGAAAATAAGATTTTTTATTCAATTTAAAATTAACCGAATAATAAAGTTTTTCTTCCTCAATTTCTGTTCATATTATCTCATAATAATATGCTTTACACCAATTTAAATTCAAAAATCTTTTCATTGATATAATTTTCTTTAATTTATTTAATTTTAATAAAGTTTTCAGAACAAATTTTAGATACAAATGTGTTATTTTACCTTTTCTTTATGCAACAAAATAGTAAGTGATTAATGTATTAATAATACAGTGATTAATACTTATGAATATTTAATAGCTCTCCTATGATTTTCAAAAACAGATATTGTATATTTTTTTCAGTTTATTACTAATTAATGCTAATTAATGTTTCAAAACATCAGGCATTTTTAAACACGTTTACGCTTTCAAGCTGGCATTTTTTTCTGTGTGTGAACTGAAGGACATAGAATCGTTATTCGTAAAATGCAAAACTAAATGCAATCAAGCAGATGAATTAATTCTCAAATATTATCTTAATATGACGTATGTGAATGAAGGTTCAAATTTCCTTTTAATTTCTATGAGCACATTTTATAAGAATTTTTTAAAGTTAGAAAATAGAAATAAAAGCCTTAATGACATAGGAATATATACAAAAAATATTCGGTAAAAAAATCTAATTAATTCAAAAAGAAATCATCCAGTTTACTACTAAAAAAGTTAATATTTTTGTCCAGAAGTATAATCAGAGGAAGGAAAGTCATTGCATTATTATCTATTCGTATTCTTCATTTGCAGAATGTATGTAAATTAATAGAACATTTTCGTCCTTTGAAGAATTTTGTTTAAGCTCAAGTAAATGCTGTTTCTTATTTAAAATTCAATTATTTACAAAGTATGCATTATTATCTATTCGTATCATTTATTTTCAGAATATATGTAAATTAATAGAACATTCTCGTCCTTTGAATAATTTTGTTTAAGCTCAAGTAAATGTTGTTTCTTATTTAAAATTCAATTATTTAAAAAGTATGCAAATGTAAACTTTGGAAATTAGTTATGAAGATTAAGTAAATTGTCTAGTATTTGGAAAGGAGAAAGAATTCATAGAATTTAATAAGTAATATATTAGTTCATGAATTTTAATGTTTGAATATAATCTAAGAAACTTGAAAGGGAAAAAATAATTAAAAAAAATCAATGTATTGCCTATTTTGAATTTTTTTTACCACGCTTTTATCTAGTTTCTAAGTATCTTTCTTCTTTTATTACATTATTTTTAATATTCAGTTCAGGAAATTTAATAGATACGATAATGAAAGGTAATGCCGGCGTCTTGGCATAGGGGTAGCGCGTCTTCCCCGTGATCTGGACGCCCTGGGTTCGAATCCCGGTTTGGGCATGGTTGTTCTTCCGTTGTTCTATCTGTGAGATGTGTGAATGTGCCCTCCTGCAAAAAAAAGTTGTGCAAGCGAATGAGTGATGCGTGAGTAGCAAAGTCGTATTTTTGGCCCTAGTTGGAGCTACTAAACAAACAAGAGACCCCCCCCCCACCGGCTTAAATCGCTGCCTTCGTAACAGCGGGCTTGTCCATGGCAAGTGCCATAAGAAAAAACAGCAACAACGTTAAAGGTAATAAATCGATTAATAAACAACTTATACGAACTAAAACTATTTTTAACGTAAATTAAAGTACAGTGCTAAAAGCAATTACTAATATCTTAGTATCATATGCATGTGAACATAAAAATTTATGTCCGTAATTTATATTACGTAGATTGCAATATTAGTTAAATTTTACAACCAAAGCAAACAAGCAATTTAAGCAAAACAACAATAAAACCAAACAAAATTTCTGTAAGGAACGATGAAAATTTGAAAGCATACCTCATTGAATGTAGCAATTGGGACCTATTCTTTTCAGTGTCAAAATTATTGAATGTTTATTTTTTTACTCTCTTAAAGAATTGCGAGAAACTCTTTTAGTGTTATATGAAAACGTATTTCATAAAATTCCTTTTAAGTTCGGATATGTTTTTAAATGAGTTACATGTCTCCCCAACAAAGCGTCAAGAAAATCCAAAATGTTTTACTCATAATGATTTAATAAATTTAAAAGAAATAAAAAAAATATAAGTAACCATGGATAGATTAATATAGACGTCTTTTCTGCTAATTAGCTCCCAAAAAATCTTTCGTTTTATTTAGTTTTTAATTATGTTTCTTGAGGAACCCGATTTACATCTCTCGTCTAGAAATAGTTTGTTAAATTATAGGTAATTTTGAAGACGAAGAATTTCTGAGAAATTAGACAATAATGGCAGTTTTTCTTTCTAATGAACTGCTCAATCAGCGTTTTACTCCTAAACGAGTAAAGTAATGATATATATATATATATATATATATATATATTATTAGGTGCGTAATTATTGCAGTTCTCATGTCAGTTTTTTAATAATTCAGAAAAGTTTGCTTGCTTCTGAGTGAAAGTATTAATAAGTTGCAGTTTTATTTTAATAAATGCTTTGTTAACTTAGTGATACAAATTGGATTATAAAATAACTCTTACTTTTAGAAAGAAGAAAAAAAATTATTTAATTTTTTTGTTGTTACTCTCTTTTTCAGCATTTTTATATTTTAAAAAGAAAAATTAATTAATTAATTAATAAGTAATAATTAAGTAAGTAAGTAAGTAATAAGTAAGTGATGGTTTCTATAAAATGATTCCTTTTGATTACGAATTTTATATATTTCCGAGAAAAAAGAAAATATTTTCTCCTTTCAAATAAATAATCAAATATTTTCGAATTAACGAGTTCTAATAGATATGGTCTTAGTAAAAATATCTCATCGTGGCTTTTTTTAATATTTCAAAAGCATTTATAATAATTTTCCTTTATTTATTTCAGATTTTGATAATAATATTTATTTTTCTGGATCATAAAGAACCACACGCAAATTTGAAATTTTGAAATTTAGTAATATTTTATAAAGTTTACATATTACCATGACATTTCGCACGTTTTTAAGATAATAACAAAGATTTTGAAAACAATTATATAATATACAAAATACGGTTTGCAGTTAAAAGTACAGTTTTATAATTTTATAATGAAAGTCATGTTCGAAGTAGACAAAAGTGAAAAATGACAATGCAGCATAAATTTTTCAAACGATATGAAAATTAATTTTCAATATGTGAACTTTAAAGAAATTCTCAGCAGTAGTTTTGAAACATTTGAAATAAAAATTATCGAAAAGACTAATTAAAACAGAAAAATTAAAGAAAATTATCGAAAAGAAAAATTAAAACAGATATTTCAAAGTATTTTGAAATTTCAAAAAGCATTGTTCTCCACAGTCTTCAAAATAATTTCCCTCCAAGACACAGAAAGCATTCTTTTCATCCAATCATTTCATAAGTCTTCATTCGAACAAATTTCTTTAAATTTTGCTTTAAGGTCTTTGAATAGTTAGAGAAAAGACTTGGTTCAAATGTTAAAATTCATTTCAGTAACAAAGAAGACTATGACCCTTCCTTTGTTCTGTAGAACGAAAGATCAATTCGTCTGTTTTCTTTTCATCTAAAATATAATTTTCCTTCAATTTTTATGAAGTTCTAAATGAATGCTTCGATAAGAATAAAATGCATCTAGTATTTAAAATAATAATAATAATAATATATATCTAGAATAAATATAAAATGCTTTTATTTATGAAGAATGTTGCATTTTTTCGTTAAATTTTTAAGATATGCTTTAAAATTCTTTCAAGGTAATAGTGACGACATTGTAAGAAATTAATATAAGTTAGTTGTTTGCCTGTAGAAGAATATTAATTTTAAAAGTTCTTTTTGAAATATTTGGAATTTTTTATTGATATTTTCTTTTCAGTAATCTCTATTAATAAAAAAGCTGTACACATTAAATAAGGACTTCTGTATTAAGCAGAGTCTTTATATGAATTTTAAACTAAATGAGAAATGATAAATATATATTTAGAGGAACGGTACAAATAATAATTTAATATGGCATGTTATAATTTGTTTTACTTTAATTTAATCTAGTAAAAGAAACCATTTTTTCTCAACAGTTATTTTTTCTCAACAATAATGCTCAAAATTCTATGTTTTTTTCTGAAAATTTAACTCAGATTTTATTCAATATAACGATAAAATATTTGATTCTATTAAAAAAAATTATAATTTATTTAAACAAAATCATTTTTAATGAATGAAAGTAAATTAACGGATTAGAAACTGGTTTACAAAATCTTGAACAAAAATGACAGTTCAAAATTGGGAGAATATTTTGTTTAATTGCAGTTAAAACGTTAGATATGAGACTAAATATCCAAAGAGACACAGAGAGAAAGTGAGATTGGAAATGAAGGTAGGAATAAATAAACCAATAGTCAAAAGGAAAAATATAAAGAGCAGAGACTTTACCTCTTGTACTTTTCGGAAAAGGGAGAGATTTTTTTTTCTATACATATTCCTACAGCTGCCGCGTCCTATTCATAGGACGGTGAGCTATAAAGCCCTTTCTTCAGCTTTGTTTTCCTTTCCGAAACAGAAACTAAATAAACATTCCGGAAAAAAGGTGAAAAGAAATGTTTTCTACGAATACTCTATTCTAAAAGGAATTTTATAAAGCCCGTCGTAAAATTTCTGCCTAGAAGCGGGGAATCAGAACTCGGGCGCTCTTTGTAAAACTTGCAGCGCGTGCATTTTTCTTTCTAACATGACTCTTTTTGTATCTACCTCATAAGAAAACATTCCTCGAAATACTTCTTGACCAACAAATACGCTTTTACATATTTAAAAAGATAGTTGGAGTTCTATAAATAACTTAAAAAAATCATATGACTTTCATTCACTAACTGAAATAACATTTAAACTATTTTATCAGGTGTTTGCAGTGAAACTTTACACAATTCCCTCAGGAAATCATATGTAAGGACTGAAAAAATTTATTCTGTAAGACATAAAGATTTTCAAAAATTCTAAGGTTTCATCTGAAGAGTTTCCCTAGAAAATGAATTTATCTTCTTTCTCAATAAGAAAAAAAGTGATAATACGAAAATATGAAATTCAAATCAGTTGTTAGTTTAAGCATTAAATTTATTTTTTATTAAATATATATATATATATATATATATATATATTAATGAAAAAATGGAACGGCGAATGTAGCGAACTTACAAACTTGTAACAATAAGACAACAAAGAAACTTGATATTTGTTTCTATCTTAATAAAACATACCTAAACACACCTATAAAAATTAAACTGACGCAAGTTCAAAAAAATCAAAACAATAATAATAATAATATATAATAAAATTAATACTTCAAGAAGTAAAAGATTGTTTCATAAATATATAATTATATTTATGCTATAACTATACAGATTTAATCTTTGTCCTCAAATCAAACAGAAAATACTTTAAATTCGCTTTCCAATTATCATACATATCAGGTGTTTTTTTTTTATTTAATGTGAGATGGAGATAATTGGTAACACCAAAAGTAATCATAAGTACAAATGATCTTATAATCCAAAGTTTTAAAAGGCGAAAAAGACATTTTCCTTTTGACACTGAATTATCATTTTATGAAATTCTGTCTATCTTTAGTCTATTTCATGTTTAAATATCAAAGTTTTAAGTAAAAATTTGAACATATTTCAGAGCAAGTTCTTTCAATATTTTCTTTCAGAAAGTATTTGATACAAATGATAAATTTGCACATTACCGATGCTCGAAATGTTTCCTGCAAATGCTATATTCCTCAGATGCCAATCAATCCTCTACTCATCGACCATAAAAATCATCCACTCAGTCTTTTTCTTTTATTATTCCCCTCTAGTCTGGTGAGAAGTTGTACTTCTGTCATTTTTGAATTGAACTTATATCGGAGAATTGAAAATAAATGGAGATTTATCCTTTCTATAAGACAGCTAGGAAGGTTTCACAAAATGTTATCAAGAAATATATGGTATCTAATAAATAAGAAATTTAATATTTAAGCTAACAATTGATTTGAATTTAGTATTTTAGTACTATCACTTTTTTCCTATTATAAAAAATTATTTATTATTTCATATTTATAATTTATATTAATATCTCATAATTTTATTTAATTAATTCTAATTTGAATCAGATTAGTAATTTAAACTGTATAAAATATTTACGTGATTGCAAATGTATAGAATATGAAGATTACTTTTTAAATCTGTGATGTTTCTTATCGGTTGTATCGTTATAATTTTGGTTTATTGTAATATGAAATTTAGCGCACTTATTTTAATAAACAGTGCTAATACTATAGTTTATATAGAATTATAGATATTATATGATATTTTAAAATTATAGTCATTTAATATTTTATATTCGTGAGATTTTATTCAAAAGATTATGATATGAAAACAAACAAAAGGAATAAAGTCGAAAAAAGCGAAACAATTTTATATATTATTTTTAATTTACTTCTATTCAACAATGAGCTAAACGAATTTTTATAAATTTCATATTCCTTTATATACTTGATATATTTTATAAAAGAAAGAAGAATAAATTATCCTTGAAAAGGAGATGATATATCATTTGAAATGATGGCAATTCTCTCAAAGCAACAATTTCAGAAATCAATTTTTTCCGAATTTACTCAATCCAGCTCCATTCTAAAATATAAGAGAATTGTCACCGACTTCAGAAATAAAGAGCATAGAGATGACATATGAGTCATTTTATATGCAGAAAAATCTTGATACCATTTTGTGAATCCTTCCTAGCTGTCTTATAGAAAGGATAAATCTCCATTTATTTTCAATTCTCCGATATAAGTCCAATCCAAAAACGACAGAGGTACAACTTCTCAACAGACTAAAGGGAAATAATAAAAGAAAGATATTTATTGCTTGATTTGTATGACTGATAAGAACATTGATTGACAGCGGAGAAATGTAGCATTTGAATGAGCAATGTGCAAATTTACCGTCTATATCAAATGCTTTTTGTTTGTACTAAGCAAAATGCTGAAAAAAACTTGCTCTGAAATATGTTCCATTTTTTACTTATATCCATGATCTTTTTATATGAAATAGAATGTTATAAAATGATAAATCTGTGACAAAGGAAAATATCTTTTTGCCTTTTAAAAGTTTGGATTGTAAGATCTGTTGTACCTTATGACTGCTTTTGATTTTACCAATTATCACCATCTCACATTAGATATATGACCTGATATGTGTGATATAAAATTGGAAAATGAATTTAAACTATTTGCAGAATAATTAGAGGACATACAGGCTGAATTTGCAGAGTGGTGAAATATTTTATTGGTGAAATAGAATGACAGAATAATTGAAATCCATTTCACAATCCTGTTTTTAGAAAACCTATTTTATTTAAGTGTTCTGTGATTTTAACTATTTCATTTTCAATTATTATATTTTATAGATCTATGAAACAATTTTTTAAATTCTTGATGTATTAATTTTTAAATTACATTCAATATTTTGATTTTTTTTAGTACATGCGGCTCTTAATTTCTTATATGTATGTTTAGTACTCATCATTATTACTCAGCATTTTAGTCAATGTTTTACATATACACCTGTTAAATCCATTCCTGCAATTATTTTATTTTGAAAGATTTCTTATTTTTACTAATTTATCATATTATATGCAGTTAAATTGGAAATAAATTTTGGACAAATTTAAAATTTTGGACTCTAATTTGAACGAGTTAAGGGGAAGAAATGGCATTTATATAAATAAATTTATATGAATACTATTGCGAATTTGATAATTTATCATTTCTGATTAATTTCAAATTTGGAGACAGGTGAATGAATAATATATATTTTCTTTTCTGATAATGTTCTTGTACGATCGGAATTATTTATCTGCTCATTTATCCTTTTTCAACTCTTTAAAAGTGGGTAAAACTATACACGTGCAGCTTAAAAAAGTGACCCCCCCAAGTATATATATATATATATATATATATATA
>JAPMOR010102024.1:0-16697 GCA_026543865.1 Argiope aurantia | reverse complement strand
TGTAAATTCAAGACAAATTAGATATTTACTCAAATTTGATTGAATAAAATTTTCTTATTTACTTAAAATAAGCCACAACTTTGAAAACAATGAAATATACTGTAAAATAGATTCAATAGATTCCTTAAGGAGAAAATATTCCAGTATTAAAAAGATCCTTTTCTGTATAAAAATATAATGTTTTATATAAGCATAGATTTTAGTTATGAACAGCTTGTAGTTAAAAAGTGAATTTTTATTACGATATTATTCCAATATTTTTGATATTTTTTATTTTGTCGAAATTACTTCAATTTAAGCTTATTGAATAAGATTATAAATCAAAATAGTATAAAAAATATGAAACTAGAAAAATTATAATAATAGCCATTTAGGTACTTTTTGTAAATGACTATTATTTATTTCTTGTAACATTCAACATTACATTAATTTAATTCGCTTTAATTGTATTCTTATACGAAGTAAGCAATCTGAAAGTAAAACAAACAGCCATTCACTCAAAATGCCAACACATCTTCTAACATTTCTAAAAAAAAGTAAATAAAAAATAAGCATCATTTAATAAATAACCCCAGCTTATTCCCATATAGTGAGATCATAAATGTTTTTGAGGGGTGGGCTCAGAATCCAGAAAAATAATTGTACTTTTCATACGTGCATGCCTCTAATAATGTTTTCATTAATTTAAGTTCGGATGTATTTAAAATGAGTCCCTTTACCAAACCAAATGCCTAGGGTTTTGAAATTCTTTTCTTACATTTACTTAATAAAGTTAAGCGGAAATGAAGAAATAATTGCGTTATGCCAAACAGATTAGCAGAGGCCTTTCTTGTGATAATTAACCTCCAAAGAATCGTTTATTTTATTTGAATTTTAATTACGTTCTTTGAGGAACCTGATCCCCAAGTCCCTATATTAAGGATTTGTTTAAGAGCAGGTAAATTTAGAATTTCACGAATTTCTGAGAAATCGTGTGGTTATTGCGGTTTTTTTCAAGAGCTTTTCTATTAATTTTGTGGTGTTAAATCAGCAGTAGTTAAAAGAAGAATGGGATATTTTATACATTTTTTTCAGCTCAGTTTTTCATAGGTATATTTTGGTTTACACACATGTTTGAAAAGCTCTCAAAATCGTAAACTTATTATTAAGATAATATTTTAACATGAACCACAGGAACAAATTCTGTGAATTTAAAATTCCGCTAATTTTTGAATGAAACTAAAAATAAATTGTGCTAGAGCTTGTTTTTTCTGTTATTTTTCTACAATTCGAATTCATTAAATTTATTCAGAAACTACGCATGCGATTCTATTTGATTTTTTTTGAAAATTCATATTAATGCTAAATTTTTTCGCAAATACTCTTAACACACATTTCAATACTGTTTAATACAAATTTTCAATTAAAAAATATATATTGGAATTAAAATATTATTTCCGGCATATGCAAGAGTTTTATGAAGTCATCTGTAATATAGGCTGTGGTATTAGAGAACAAAATTATGAACTTTCCTTGACTTAAAAAAGGGCTCGTCCTAAAGAGAAAAACGTATTTTCAGATTGCACTCTTCACAAAAGCGTTTTTCAGATTTATTATTATTGTTGTTATTGTTTACTTTCTTATTGCTTAAATTTCACTTCGCCGTGCTTAATTTGTTAACACTGTATGATAACATTTAAGGGTAACATGTTTTTCATTTTTAGGACGAACCCTTGATGTCACCAAAAGATTATAATTATAAATGCAAATATCTCTAGCAATTTTACGGATAACTCCGTGAAACTTTTCCATATATTTTTATTGCAGTATAGTATATGTTTTTATAAGTGGATCTCTTAGTCCAAATCTTGTGAATTATTTTTGGTAGCTTCCTTATTTCATTGCTAGGGGAATTGTAATTCAGCATAGTCACTTAATTATAGGTATATACTTTCCTGGCTATATGAGAAGTCATTTTTAATTTAAAGGACTTAAAATGACTTTATTGATCATCTTGTAGATATTCGTAGAAAATATACTACAGAATAAAACTGAAATTATCTAAAAAGTATATAAAAAAATGATAGTAAACAAATAAAATTATAAAATAATAATAACAACATATTTTTGCCAGTGTATATTAATTTAAATTAATATCAGAGATAAGGAAATTATTAATAAATTTTATTGATATTGTTTCAGGCTCTAATGATTTTCATCAATTTAAACGAAGACAAATTTTAAATATTTAACGCCAAATAGTAAATTTGTTATATTATTTTAATATATATTATAGAGCATTAAATTAATACATTTGTTATATTAAATTAATGCTTATGTAACCATATAAAAATTAGATTGATAAGATTTGCTTTTATTACTGAATTCCATTTGATTCAAAATGATATATAGGATTTTACTGAAAAATTAATGATTAATTAAAAATTTATATCCGGTTATTCATAAAAATCATAGAAAGAAATTTTAATTTAAGGAAGTACCTAGAAAGTATATCATTTCAAAAGCACACTACGGTATGGAAACCAATAGCTGGAATTAATCTACGAAAATAAAATATTAATCAGAACAATTTACTTCTTATTTTTAAATCTCTTCAATTTATTCAGAGATTCAAATAAAAGATTTCAATATCAAGTACTGTCTGCTGTCCCTTACTAAAACAGATATCTATTTCACAAATAATCTCTCTCCGTAAACTTAAATTTGCAATCCCTTGTTTTTCTAAGAAAGCAAAATAAAAACAATAACAACAACAAAAAAAAAGAATGAAACTCGGTGAAGATGGGACTATACGCCATTTGAAACGACGGCGAATGTCACGAAAGAACAATTCGCGAAATCAACTGTCCAGGAATTCACTCAAGTCTGGGTTCATTCGAAAAAATCCGAGCATTGTCACAGACTTCAGAAATAAAGAGCATAGAGACGACGTGGTGTCATTACATATGCAGAGAAATTTGAATAACATTTCTTTGCGCCTTTCTTTGCCCTGACTGTATTCAGGGACTTTGGTGGAGAAAGATGCTCGTTTCAATTTTTTTTCAATTCCTCCGAGATAGATTCTGTCAAAAAAACGACACATGCCACAGCGACTCTTCAGACAAGACGCAAATAATAAGAAAGAAAAAAGACAGATTGAAGGGTTTGTATTGATCGATTGCAGCGAAATCTGTCTTAATTCCGGCATCGGAGATATATGATATAAACAGGATATAGATGGAATAATGGAAATCAAGCTTTGCCTTCTCTTACTATTTTTGAAATTGAAGATAATGAGATATATTCTTTTGCATCAGTGATATCCTTCAATTTTCTGTTCAACTTTTACATTTTATTTTATAGGTTTATGAAGTATTTAAAGAAATTTATACAAGATTTTCTGGTAGAAGTTAAAAGAGATCGATCTCCTTTTATTTGTACTCATTTAAAGATAAGATAAATGTACCCTTTTTTGTGAGTTTAGCAAATTTTACAGTCCTAAATTATGGATCGTCAAGTCATAGTATTTTATTTAATGGAATGATAAAATTAGAGAAGAAACTTAACTATCTATAGGATAATTAGATTATCAGAAATTATTTCTGTGGAAGACACACCATGAAGTCGAAGCGTTTGGCAAAAATATTTAATGATATATTATTATATATTTTTAAAATTAAAATAGTTTTTTTCATAAAGTGTTTAATTTTGGTTTTTATGCACATTTTTTGAAAACCCTTATTCAATATTATATTTGTACAATTTATGTTTTAATATTATTTTATGCATTTAAATGCTAATTGCTCAAATTCTAAATTTTGCTAATATTTTCAAACGAAAACATAAATTAAAACCTAACTAATATTTTTTGTACAAATTTAGTATAATGCTTTAATATGTTTCATAGTTTCTGAACTGCAGAATAAATAATCAGTGAATTGAAAAAATTACAATTGGAGTGCAATATTTAAAGATTATATATAATCACAACTTATTTCTTAGGCCAAGAACTAGGTAATGTATTTCTAATGTTTTATCAAACAAATCATTTGATAAATTTTAAACAAGAAGTTTTTGTTTTATGTCTTTTATTATAGCCCCCCCCCAAAAAAAACCCTATTATTTTTGAAAACATGATTTCAAAACACTTTTGGCTTCTAATCTATTTATTTTTATTACTTTTTTATTATCAGTTTCATGTGAAAATTCAGAAATTTAAGTAGTTTATATCATTTAAAAAAAGTCTCGAATGTATTCATTTGCCTTAAAATTAAAAATTAGACAACTCACATTTAACGAGGAATGTTTTATTAATAGATTAATTACATTTATATAAATAAGCACTTCAATTTTGAGAATAGTATGAAGTAAATAACCGAAGAACATTCTTGAAAGAAATATTAGTCTTGGTGGTGATTCAAAATGGGAATTAAATATAAGTACTCCTCCCCCCCCCGAAAAAAAAGAATTAATTAGAAATTAAAGAATCAACGTCAAAAAAATGTTCTTTTTAAAAAATTCCTTAAAATTACTTTAATTTCAGTGGAGAGGGTTTATATGAATATATCTACACTGGTGTGCAAAACTTAAGCAACAGGTATGTTTTTTGCCATAACTTCACGAGAAATCATCTGAGAGACATGAAATTCAGAAATGAGATACATCATTTTGTACTGAAAGAATGACGAAAGTATAGTTGCGCAGAAATGAATACAATGCATACAGTATGGAATCAAACAAAAAAAGGCTTTATTGAACTCATAGTATCGTTACACATGATTGTTTGTCCAAGAGGAAGAACAGTAAGCAGATGTTCCTTGGTATGGGATATGCCCTCCCCTTACTGCAATGGTTGCTTCGCACCGTCTCCCCATACTCAGCACCAGATTGTGCAACAGTTCTTGAGGTAAGAGTGCCCATTCCTCAATCAGCATCTATTTAAGTTGTTGGGTGTTCCCAGGAGGATGTAATCGTGCCGCAAGGCGTCTTCCCAAAGCATCCCACACATGTTCTATCGGATTTGAATCAGGGGAGCACGCCGGCCAATCCATTCGAGTGATATCTTCACTTTCCAGGAGCTCCTCAACAGCATGAGTCATGTGTGGCCGTGCATTGTCATCCATGAAAACGAAGTCTGATCCAATGGCACCTCGGAACAGACGCACATGAGGAAGGATCACCTCCTGGCAATAGCGATCTCCAGTTACAGAACCTCTGTCGAAAACGTGGAGCTCAGTCCGCCAGTTCATCATAATGCCTCCCCAGACGACAACTCCAGGACCACCGAAACGGTCTCTTTCCGTGATGTTACTGGGATGAAACCGTGTCCCGACCTCCAAATCAACTGGCGTTGGGAATCGCTTGTGGCACTAAAACGACTCTCATCTGTAAAGAGGACACGACTCCATTGATGAGATGTTCAGTTTTTGTGCTCCCTGCACCACTCTAAACGGTGCCGCCGGTGGGAAACTGTCAAAGGGATGCAGCGTTCAGGATGGCAGGCGAATAGGCCACCTTTGTGAAGGCGTCTGGACACAGTAAAACGCGACAATTGTCGCCCCGTTGCTGCACACAGTTGCTGAGCAATGGCGTTTGCTGACTGGTTTCGAGTTCTTTTCGCCTATAGGACGATATGTCGGTCATCCACTGCAGTTGTTTTCCTAGGGTGGCCACCACCAACCTTTCTCACAGCTGTACCTGTGGTTTGGAAGGCTTTCCAAGTGCGTGAAACGACACTTTTGTTGATTCCGAACTCTTCAGCTACACTGGTCATACTACGCACCTCCTCCAGCTTTCCGATCATTCTTCCACGTGTGAAATCGTCCAGGTGATTTCTGCTAGCCATATTTCACGAATTAACTCACGTGCACTTGCAGCGAATGTCTTTAATTGCGTCTCCGTCCTTCCTTTTATTGTAGTGTTGAGCTGCGCGCGCCTTCCTCACGTGTTTTGCGTACGCTCACGTCGCCTGTGACGTTTTGTTCCTGATATTTGCATACGCATGACCTTTCTCTTGAATTACGTGTTCATTGTACTGATCGCAAGAACTCATTTTCTGCAATTTCATGGCTATCTGCTTAAAATTTGCATTGTTGCTTCAGGTTTGCACACCAGTGTAGTATTGCATTACTTTCATTTTATTATATTACTGAACACACATATATATTAGTTGTCTGTTAATATTTTCAAAAATCCTGAAGCTTTATCCTGAATATTAAAAAGAATTTTATTGTATCTTTGGAGTAATTTCTGAAAACAACTATAAAAATGATAAATAATTATCTTGATTTTTTTTAATGTTTTGGCTGGTTCCATTCCATTGCTGTTCGGTAAATATGATACGCTGTTTTGTATCATAAATTAAATACCCCACTATAAAAAACAATTGTGCGCAATTCATGTTCGAATAATCGACAGTATGGTTTAAATATAATCGTTGAAATACACTCAATTGAAATTGTGTGTTATATAATAAAAACAAAGCACTCTACACATTACCGAAAAAGTAAGCCAAATCTTCATACTTTATTATTACTAATGGAAGAAGAATGTAGATAAAATAATTAATTACGAATTAATAATGGAAATGATGATTTATGAACAATTTAAAAGCCTATTTAAAGACTGATCACTCGCACAATGCACATATCTCTTTATATATTAAAAATATAATGTGAAGAAAAACTTCCTGAAGCCTTTCGGTAATTACAGTTCAGCACTAATAAATAAATAAAAAAATACAACACAATGTATAAAAATAAAAGATAGGTTAGTTCTGAAAAGAAAACTTTAGTAATATATAAAAGTAAACATCGGCATTGAGGACTTTCATAATGCAACTTTACACGAAAACACTTTAAAAAAAAAGTTATCACAGTGTCCGACCCTTTTCCCATGTAATTTCCTTTCTTTTGTTTAGAATGATTTAAACATCGTCCCAAAAAGTTTGGATGCTCATCTGGTATCCGAAATCTATGGCTGCAAGAAAATTTTTCAGAGAGAGAATAGGAATTGTTTTCTTACCCCTCCTCGCCTGAAAAGCGCACGCTTGCCTGAATGCTTATTTCTGCAATTTCCGGTGAAAGAGAGACAACGCATCCATTCGTCTTTTACGCAACCATAACTTGCGATTCGCCTGTTTTTCTCTCGGAATAATCGTTTCTTTTCATCCAGAGCTTATGATTTCACGTCTGACGCCCCTATTCAAGCATGAAATAAGCGAAGGGGGTGTGAAGGAGGACAAAAGGTAGCTGAAAAACATTGTGTGGAAGATAGACTAATATATATATATACACACACACACAGTGACTTAAACAATTGAGAGTACAGCTTACTTTTACTTGACAATTCCAACTTTCATTATAAATAACACATTACCGAGAAATGGAAACATCTTTTTATTTTTACACATAACAAATTGTTTAATTTAAAGTAAAAATAACAAAAAATGAACGAAAAACTTCTAAATTCAAGTTTTAGAAGCATTTTAAATAAACATATGCAGAGTTTTGTCTAAAAAAAAGTGAAAATTCAGAGGGTGTTCGCATATTTTTAACTACTACTAAATATTATCTACTTGACTGCGACTTTAACCTAGTTTTGTGTATTCTTATCTTAAACCTTTTCAACAATCCTTTTTGTATAATTAATTTTTTTAGATGAATTTAAAGCCAAACTTTTAAATGGAAAATGTTTCCTCGAAGAGAAACCAGCATTGGTGTAAGGAAATTCGTATTGAGATTATTTAAAAAAGAGAAATCTTCTTATTGTGAGATAGCTGAAATTGCTGGTAGAATTGACACTTGTGTTCAGAAAATCATTGCAAAACTTAAAAATGATGGATTGATTGAAAATAAATATGGAAGAGGAAGGAAAGTATTCTGAATGGTGTCGCAAAAAGGAAAATTTTGGAAGAAATCAAGATTGATCCTAAAGTAGTTGCCGTCAAACTTGCTGCAGAAACTTCTCAAATTATAGGCAGAAGTGCAAGTACTGAAACTGTGCAAAATGTCATTAGACAAAATGAATATAAAAATCAAGTTGCTAGAAAGAAGCCGTTCATTAGCTTGCAAAATCGGAAAAAGCGTTTGGAGTTTGAAGAAACTCATCAACTGAAGACGAATAACGTTTGGAAGAAAGTTATATTAATGATGAAAGTAAATTCACCATTTTTGGTTCCGTTCGCACCGTATGGAAAAAGCCCAATACAGCTTTGGATCCAAAAAAAAAAAATCACATACTAGTTAAACATGGTGGTGACTTTGTCTTGGTTTGGGGCTGTATGGCTTCATACGGGTAGGGAATTTAATTTTTATAGATGGCACTATGAACCATATGGTTTACTTGGTTATACTTTACAAAAATCTAAAGGAAAGTGCTAAAAATTTGGGTTTAGATGGAAAATAAATTTTTCAGCAGGACAACAAGTACAAACACATGGCAAGTAACGTCAAAATGTGGTGTGTTTTTGATTGTAAACAGCAGTTATACACAGCATCACAGTCCCACGACATCATTGAAAATTTGTGGGCCACACTCAAAACAAAGGTGCAAAAACAGAAAATTAGAAACAAAAATTTAAAACAAGTGTTGCATGAAGAATGAGGTAAAATACCTTCAGATAACACCAAAAAGTTAATCCAATCCGTACCATGATGTTTAGAGGGCATTAAAAACGCCAAAGGACATGCAAATAAATACTGGCACATCCTTTGTAAGCAAGATATTACAAAAATTTCATTGGTGTATTCTCAAATTTTTGAGGCAAAACTGTGCTTTTAAAATGCTTCTGAAACTTTTCAATTTAGACGTTTTTCGTTGCTTGTTATTTATTTATACTTTAAAGTAAACCACTTGTCATGCGTGAAAAATAAAAACATGTTTGCATTTCTTAATAATATTTTATTTACATTGAAAGTCGCACTTATCAAGTAAAAGTAAGGTGTACTCTCAATTGTTTGAGCCATTGTATACTTCTTTTTTTATATATGACCTTATCGGTGTCTTTAAATAGATGGCCCGAAATTTGTACAGCAATTAAAAGTCATCAAAGTATGGGTTGTTACATTGGAAGTAATATTTATGATAGTCGCCCTGTCTGGATATGAAAATGGATATTATTAGTAACTATTGTATGCTTTTTATCAGTCAGTTTTATTTCTATAAATGGAAAGTTCATTCATGCTTTACCAATATCAGGCCCTATTGCAAGTTTAGGCAGATTAGAATAAGTAAGAGCATAAGATATTATTTCGATTTATTTTTTTTAATTCTGTAAAAGGTTCAAAAATTATTCGAAAAAATTAAATTGAAATTGAATTTTGTATTTCTATTTTCATTAGCTCTGTAACAAAACTGAATTTATGCTAGAAACATTTTTAGAAACGTCTATTGAATAAATATATTTTAAAAATTAAAAAAGTAATAAAAAGGTATAATTAAAGCAGATAAAATGTAAACAAAAAATTAATTTGCATTATCAGAAATAATTTTCTAATTGATATTTTTGTGGCTGCACTTGAAATTTAATATAATATGTTGCTAATAATAATTTTGAAAAATGCCTCACTAATAATTTAATTTTAATCAAAATAGTTCAAATTATATAAAATATTTAAGTGAATTGAAATGCATGCTATATAAATTATTTATCATATCAGTAGCACCTTAGATAAATTTTATATTTAATGCAAAACACATCTTGCCTCTTTAAATTATAAGAATAGAATTATTTTCAAATTTATTGCAATAAAAAATCTTATCAAATTATATATACAGTGCATATATTTAAACGAAAGCACGCACTGAAATAAATAAGATAAATGAGTTTAAATAAGGGAAATGTTTATTGCATTAATATTATTTTTTTAAATAGTCATTATTTGAGAAAAGATTTAATTAAATTTGCTAATAATAAACATTAAATATTGTCATTTACACAAATTCATATTTATTCTATCATTAATTTTTTTTCGTTTTAAATAGAATGTATAATCTCTTTATCTTTCTTAGAAAAATAAAATCAAAATAAGCAAAAAAATGAAACTCATTGAAGATGGGGCGATGTCACTTTTGAGACGTAAGGAGAATGTCTCGAAAGACCAATTTCCGACATCATCTATACCCGAATTCACTCAATTCTAGGTTCATCCGAAAATATTCGAACATTGTTACCGACTTCAGGAATGAAGAGTATAGAGACTATCTACGAGTCATTACGTATGCTGAAAAATTTGAATATCATTTTTTGAATTGTTAGCATTCTCTGACGGTCTGCAAAAGCTAAAAAAGTTGAAAATTGATTTTTTTTCACGACTTCGAGATGAGTTTTGTCAAAAAGGGATATAAGGTCCAGAAGCCAGAGAAAAAGGGATATATATATATATATATATAAGGCAAGTAACCAAAAATATTTAACTAATAATGAATTTTCCAGAAACTACTAATATTTTAATAAAAAAAAAAGAGATGATTTGGGATTAATCCTTTGTCTAAAATAAAAATAGACTTTCCGTTGCATATTAATTAACTCAATAGATGGCGCTGAGACCCTCCAATTATTTTTACCTTGAATGGTGTTAGCACGGCGATTCTCAACCTGTGGGGCGCGCACCCGTAGGGGCACTAGAGGGGGGGGGGGGGCGTGGGAATATCCAAGAGAAAATATTATTTTTAAAATTTGATTAACTGACTGAAAGGAAAGCACACATACACATAGAAAACAAAATACATTTCGACATATTTAATAACTTATTAAAGTAAAACAACTTACTAAATTGAAATTTACTTAATCGAAACATACTGAATTAAAACAAATTTATTAATTATTAGTGACTTCCTGTGGCCTATCTTGCAGAGCGAAGTTTTTCGAAGGAAGTCTTAATATTAGAAATAGCCACTCTCAGTTCTACCGAGATCTATATTTTGTCGTCAAAGAAGCCACAGCAGAAAATCCAGTTTCACAAAGGTGGGATGTTGAAAATGGTAATAGAATGCGAAATGCCCTTGTTTTTAGTGCAGAAAAATCATCCTCTTTTCCTCCCAAAATTCAAATAGTGATTTATTACGAAATAGTCTTTTAGTTTCGCCACTTGTCGTGAAGTCTATGAATTTTTCTTCCTCATCAATTGAGAGTCCTTCGGGAGTCTTATGAAATGGATCCCTAACTCACTAGTAACTTGCTATCAGTTTGTCGTCAGAAAGAAAATACTTTTTTAGAATTCTTTCCCAGCATGGCTAAATGATTTTCAGTGGTTACAAAACCCACTTTTTACATGTTTTTCTTCAGCCTTGTAAGTTTTAGTACAATCATCCACATTTGCAAACATTGTTGGATTTCTTTGCTTTAAATTTCTGCTCCACAATTCCGTTTTTGTAAAAAAAGTCCAACATATTCATATTTGCTCCTTGGAGTGGAAAATTCAAATTATTTAATTTCTCGAATATGTCGACGAAATAACTCAATTTCATCATAAATAAACATCGTGAAAATTATCGGCCTCCGGTCTGTTTTCTTCTTCTAGGAAAATGGCGATTACTTTTCTTAATTCATAAACACGTTGCAAAAATTTCCCACGTGATGACCATCTTGCCTCGCAATAAAATAGTAACGCTGAATGTACTGAACCTATGTCTTTACAAAGCACAGAAAAGATTCTCGATTTCAGGGGTCTCATTTTTAGATAATTTACTACGGTTACAACCGTAGTTAACACAATATTCAGACCAGGACTCATTTCTTTCGAAGCCAAAGCTTCTCTGTGGATCATGCAATGTGTCCAGACGCACTGAGGTGATTTTTGTTTTACAAGTGCTTGTATACCTTGGAATCTTCCGGACATTGAACGAGCACCATCGGTGCATATTCCGACGCAATTTTTCCATTCTATATTTGCCTCGTTCATAAAATTATTTAAAATAACAAATAATGCGAGGGCTGTTGTTTTTTCTGTTGGTTTGCAGAAAAGTAGTTCTTCTACTACTGACATATTATCACAAAATCGAACATAGGCAATTAAATGAGCATCTTTATTACTATCTGTTGCTTCATAAGCTGCACTGAAAACAATTTGTCTCGCAACTTCGAGAAAAGCTGACACTGTACATCTTCAGCTATATCAGTAATTCGACGAGCAACAGTATCATTTGAAACAGGTACGGACAGCAGTTGTTTTCAAAAATTATCTCCAAACATAATTTCTATAGTCTCAATAGCTGCTGATGAATTAAACTCTTCACCAATGGTGTGTGTGAGGTTTTTTACATTGGCTATTTTATATGAAACTCTGTAAGATGCAATTAAAGCTTTTTAATTCACAAAGTTTCTTTAAAAAATGATTTTTTCTTTTTATATGATTTTAATTTTAATTCGAAAAATTCTCTGGGTTTGTGGATGTACTCACTATGAAGTGTTTCCATATGTCATTTAAGTTTGTTAGGTTTCATGCTGCCTGCGGCCAGCATTTTTGAGCAAATGATACACATGAGCCTTTCTTCTCAAATTACTTCAGTACTGGTAAACCTAAAAATTTAAGTATTCTTGAGAATATTTTCTTGATTTTATTTTCAAACCCACTCTCATCTATGTGCTTGTTGATGCTTGACTGTCGTCTAATGCTCGCTTACTTCTGCTTAAAAATTTATTCATGAATCTGCTGCTGTAAATATTTAATATGGTGAATTGCAATTAACACGAAAACATATATAACATACACATTCGCGATATATTCGATAGCGATAGAAGGTTCGACTCGAATGTGACTGGCTGGAATAGAAACTTGCGTTATCGAATATTTTCCTTTTCTTATGAGAAAACATCTGCGCATGCTCGAGACGCGAGTTCGCAAATTGTACAGACTAACTCTATAGCAAAGAACACCGACATGCTCTGATTGCTCGATTTCTTTAGCACAGATTTTTCTAATCTGTAGCTGCTTCAATCCTATGTATTGTTTTTAGTTTCTGTGTACTTTTTTGTCTGCTCTTTTTCAAAATGGAGAAATCAAATTTTCCTGAGAAGTACAAGCATGAAATAATTGAGATTGATGAGAATATAGCTATTTTTCGTATTTCTGATCTTATAAATAACTTATTTCTGATCTTATATATAATATTTCTGATCTTATAAGATCTTATGATCTTATAAATTAACACATATAGTAATTTTTCTGTGAAGGATTATAAAAATAAGACTTGAAAATCAAGCTTTTATTTTACTAAAAATGTTCGACCAATTTTTTTATTCAATTTTCATGTTAAAATTATCTACATGAAGATATAATATATTTATTAAAATATTTATATGACATTAAACGATCATTATAATTCTTATTGAATACGCATGTAAAATAAAATAAAACGAGATATTTATTTTTTAATTTCATATTATAATTATTGCAATAAGATGCCTATCAGCAAATGTGATATATTTATTACGATATTTAGATTGATAACAATCTAACAATCCAGCTATTAATTTATTTGGTTTGAATTAATGTTTCACTAAACGCAAATTTTAGAGAATACAATTATATTAATAAAAATTAGATCATGTTGAAATTCACTCGTAGCTTCCATAAAACTAATGAAAGCTACAAGCTTTGAGCCAAATAAAAGGAATAATGACACAATTATGAGTGCAAAACATTGCCAAAAAGATGCCAAGGCTTAAATCAATCAGAACATGTCGGTATTCTTTGCCATAGAATTAGTCTGTACAATTTGCGAATTCGCGCTGGAGACGGCATCGGTCGTGTGAATTCTCTTCCACAAACATTACTTATTTTTTTCCTTTTGTTTAGTCATACTTCTGTTTTATTTCTTTTATTATTCAAAAAATGTATTCCCAGTTTCTAAATTTAGCTCACCCCATCTAGGTCAACTTTCATTAACGAATTTTTCTAATTTCATATTCTTTTAACGTTATCTCCCTGTTTGGCTTTCATTTCAAATATAATATTTAAATTTTCCCCGCTTTCATTCGCTTCATCTGTTCACTGCCCGCTTGGAAAAATGCAAGATGCGATTTCTCGCCAATGTTGGCTCGCTTTTATTCTTTTTTTGACAGTTAGTTCAAAATAATTTAAAAACAGAATACAAAATATACATTATTGTGGTATACATTTTATTGTAAGCGGGAGAGGGGCGAGATGAAAATTATGATTGAAAACTGGGCCGCGAATACCGAAAGGTTGAGAAACACTGCGTTAGCAGAAACAGTTTAGGGCGAAGGAAACAAATTTGAACAAGAAGGGACACTTTTTGTAAAAATTTTTTTTTGCTTGCTACTGGTATGTTCTTTCCTTTTTTTTTTTCATTATTGGTTATGAGAGTTATTAAATAGGTTATTTTATGTTATTTATTTTTGCTTATTAGTGGTCGTATTCTTTTAATTTATTGTTTGGTCTATTTTCTGTAAAAATGGTGTATCTCTTAGGCCTTAATTTCAATGGATTTTCGGGTCACGAGGGGTCAATGCTGTTGGACAAGAGTCTGGATTCCTCACAGAAAATATCCCTTATTTTGAATCCTGCCTGAGGGTGACCATTGAGGAAGTCTTCAGGTCTGATTCTTATTTTATTTGGTTTAATATTGATTCTATTTTCCTATTAACTTGGTTTTTATTACTAATTGTCTCTATATAAGGCATATGATGATTTGGATTGATTGATTATAACGGAATCTGGTTTAATGCTTGTTGGTAATTTAATTGATATAATTAGAAAATTGATGGATTGTAAATATGTCGTTTGTAATAATGAAAGTTCAAGGCGAATTTAAATCACAATTATCTAATTATCTCACATCCCATATTTTATTCTATGTTTTACTTAAAATTTAAAATCAAATTTTAAAAGGGAATTTCTTTCTTGGAAAATAAAATTGCTTTTCTTGTTTCGAATTACTGGGAGATTAGATTTTGGATTCCTTCGGACCAAACTCTAATCTAATCAAAACTATCATTAACCCACTGGCTGCGCAATTCTTTAAAATCACTATTTAGAGGCGATGTTTGGAAATAAGTTCAAATATTTTTCAAAGAAAACGAACTGATACTATATTTTACACAGTAATAATATAATATAATAAAAATCTATAATCATAAAAAATAAACACTCTAAACTGCGAAAAACGCGGGATGCAACAGAAAATGAACTGATAACAAACCCGTGGAAATCGCGGTATACGCCACTGGGGGGTTAAAACGGATTTGAAAGCTCTATTTTTCAAAGAGAAAAAGTTTTATGAAGTGGAAAATATATTTGTACTAAAAAATTTCTGATCTATCCGATTTATCATTGTCACAAAATTTTTCTTTGCCCGTTAGATGGTCACGTTTCTTTAAATGTATTTTCAAATACTGCATTAAAAATAATTTATACTTCCAAATCTCGCTAATACAATTTGAATTGATATTTATTCCTATAATTTACCATCAATATCGAAACTTTTGAAACATTTAGAAATGGATATTATTTCTTTATTACAACAGTATATAGAAGCATAGCAATTTTTTTAGCCTGCTTTGGATACAAAACTATCATCCAAAATATATAAATTAAGTCACAATATTTTTCTAAGTAAAATAAAATTGAAAAAGTTGCATATTTATGAAAAAAATTGTGCTTTATTTAATTTTGGAGTTATTCCTTTAGACTGCACAAATAAAATGCTAAAATGTCACATTTCTTCCACTTCCGAATCTCGAAAATTAATTATCATTTTTTATACTCGCGCGTTTCTTAAAGGTTTAGATAACTTAAAGTTAGACTGTAAGTTTAAATGAATCATTCCTCGCTTAGAAACGTATCATGACTGTCCAAAATTTCTTTCTTATGGCCGTTTAATGAAGTTAATCGAAAATTAAAGAATATTTAAGTAACGCCGAGTAGATTAAGATAGAATTTTCTTGGCCTGTTAGTTCCTAAATAATCTTTATTTTATTTTTAATTACATTTCTTGATAAATCCGATTACCATTACCCTCTAGTGATTCTTTATTTAAGCATGAGTAATTTGGAAGCGCGATGAATATTGCTCATTTATAGTTTTTTCTATTTATTTTGATTATTTATACAATTAGTTTTATACTACAAAATGTACTGTGGAGATATTGACTTCTTTTTACTTCTTTTCACTTTTCATTTTATATTTTGTATTCTACTTTTAAGTTGCATTTCTTGAAGAGTCCTATTCCCATGCTTGTTGGGTGATCATTTGTTTAAGTATTAGGGGCAATTCCGAAGGGTGGCGATATTCGCGATATTCTGTGAGAATATTTCAATTTTATTTTATTTTATTTATTTTTAATTATGACTTTTACTGCAGTGATATTATTTCCTAGTTTAATACTATAAAAGTGAACAATCGAGATACCCTATTTTCTCGTCCTGTTAAATAATAAGGAATTTTATATCTTACACCCCAGTTTTTAACATGTTAAGCTCAAAGCCTGTTTCAGTGCCCTTTCTGTCTAGCTCATGATATCCGATTTCTTTGACGGCAAACAGAGATCTGAACGAAGTTCTGATTAGACTGCTTATATTTAAGGGCTTTATTTTGTGATCCTCAGGTTAAAACTAATTAAGAGAATATTATTTTTAAATGTATATGGTCAGTTAACAACGACTAACACAACCTGAACGAAATTCATATTGCCAATCAGCAGTGATTTATGTGTCCTGAAGAAAAGGTACAAAATCAGTCACCGATGACTGACGA
>JAPMOR010102018.1:0-24212 GCA_026543865.1 Argiope aurantia | reverse complement strand
AAAAGGAACAAACTTATCCATCTTTACCCATCTTTCGGCATAAAATACTTCTTCTTAGCAGGTGGCTGTTGCGCCCTACTATAATTCATCGTCAGAAGAAGAGCGTCAAAGAGGGGGCGTGGGTCTGGGCTATCCATCACCCCAAAGTTCTATCTAAAAGCCCTGGTGCTAGCTATTTTTTAGCATCCCTATCGCAACAGGCAGGTTTTGTTTCCAAATAAGCAGGGTACATATACGAGAGCGCATAAAATAAGGAAAACTTTCCTTTTTTTCATATATTTTTATTAGAGCATACATACCCATAAAGAAAGAAGTGTTAAAGAATTATTGCTGCAGTTGATCCCTCCTGTTTGGAGGAGTTTTGCATTTAACTGGTTTTTATGTCTGGAAATGAAAAATGGTTCGGCGAATTTAAGGCGGACTTATTCTTTATGTAAACACTTTTTGTAGGAGATTTAGATCAGTAGTAACTTTTGCCCCGTTTGGAACAATCTAGGTTATGGATTCTCAACGATCTTTCTGGTAATTGAGATTTTGAAGTATTTTTCTATAAATCTTTCAAATTTGGCAATTCTCTGCATGCATTTTATGGCAAAGTTGAAATTGGCCCTTTAATAGCTTCTGTTTCCTAAAGGAAAGGGATTCAATTTTTGAATATTTTATGCTGAATCTTGGAGATAAATTATTTCCAATCTAAACGTAGCTTTAAAAATGTTTTTACTTTTAATCCATCCATTTATCAACTTGTAAATTTATGCAAAATTATAATAAACTCAATTTGAAACTCAATATGTCACTTTCAAAATTGCTTTAATGATGGAGCGTTTGTGAAATTATTTTTATTGGATCTTCCATGTTTTCCTTTCTTTGAGCTATTGAGCATATTTAATGACTAAACAGAAGAAGAGTAAAATAAAATACATTAAACTCTCATAATGCATATGCCTATATAAGCGAATTCGATAAAAAAAAAATTGTTCTTCTCATACGTCTTGATGAACAATCCCGTATAATGATTAAGATAATTTTAAATTTCATAAAATATTTGGCTTTCTGCTTCTAAAAGCGAATATATGTTTTTATATATTGTTTATATACGTACACAGAAGTTGATACTTTGGGTGTGGTTTTCCAGAAACTCTCTTACATACTCTTAATAAAAGTGCTATCCCCCTCCCCTTCAGCTTAAAAACTGTACATCTTGGGAAAAGCCTAAAACACCTCGAGTGCTCATATTTGAGTATATTTTCAGAATCCGTGAAAAAACATAATACATCGTAGATTAGAAAAAAATTTGCATTTTGGACGCTTTTTTTCAAGACTGGGTGAAAACAAAATTTAATTCAGAACTATAATTTTAATATTATGATCACATGCCAATTTCACTTATTTAAATCATTGCGATTATATGCACCCAAAAATACAAGCTGACAGACGGACGTAATTTTAACAGGTGATTTACATTTTTAATGCTGAAACTGGTTAACCATATTTTCAAGTTTTTACTTTGTTTTAGTTATCGCGCTTACAAGAATGCGAAGTAAAGACTGACAAACGTTCAACCCTTTAATAAGCTTAATTCAAAATTTGATTAGTTCTACATCTGGCAGCTAAATCTGTTTATCACTATTATTGCATTCACTTGTAATTAGGCAGTGAGTTTCAAATTTTGATACAAATATACAAATTTGATTTTAAGATTTTATAATAAATTTCCTTCGCCTCTCTCATAGCATTTTGAGTCATCATGTTCAGGCAGACAGAGAGACAAGCATTATTCCAAAAACGTGAGTTTCGGTTTCATGGAAGTCTCAAACACAGAGATTTGTCAAAATCGCGAGTACAAAATTTTGTATATTTTGCATCGAGAAAGTAAAAAAATAATATCTCGCAAGCAATATGGTTCGATATAATTCAGACAAATTTAATAATATTTTGGAGTTTCAATAACTTCAGCTTCAGATCCACTGCTAACATGTAGCTCCATTCCTTCAACATAGTAGAATCATTTTTAGATCATGAATATTGTGAACATTGTTACATACACACAATCTTTGTACTAATGTCGAGGCATCGTGCTCATCAAAGAACTGATCATTCTCGTTCAATCCATTGTCCTAGAAATTCCACCTACAGGAAGTCCTGGACAATATGATGGGCAAATCGGTAGCCAAAATCTATTAGAATCACTCTCGCATTTAAAATATGTTAAGAAATACTGGAATTTCTAGTTCAAAACATCGCTCAATAACAAAGTGGACTACCGGGAGTTTTTGGCAATATTAATATAAAACGGCACTGATAAATGTGCTACGGATCATAAAACAAATGTGTATCGCAGTGGTATTAGGCTTAGTAACAATGTGAAGGCAACTAATTCGTCAGTTATATCTGTAGACTCGAGGCTACAATTTATTTTAGCCAGTAAGTTTGAACTTTTATTTGAGGATCACTTTCATTTGAGACGTAGTACTGATGGCGCATTAATTTTACAGAGGAACTAATTAAACCGAAAGTGGAAGTGGATCCCGAAATAAGAGAATATTTTAGAATGAAGTTACTATGGGTTAAATTAAGATAAAATCTTGGAATTGAAATTAGAATTAAAGTATCATTACACACACACACACACACACACGCACACACACACACATATATATATATATATATATATATATACATACACAAGAATTGCTCGTTTAAAGTTATATGATAAGCGAAATTTAATTGAATTGTAAACGCGGGATAAATCTTGATAAAAATTATGGGTGTCCGAAGCCCTAACCACTACTCCAACTATGATACTCTTATGCAAGTCATGTATAGCCATATGTCAATATTTAGTTATAAAAAAATGTTGTGTGTGTGTGTGTGTGTGTGTAAAATAGCGTTTTTTCAGGACAGACACCTATATAGATAAACTTAAAAAGCAAAACCTTATCTAGATATAAAATTTGTTCCAAATCGTTAGAACTGTTTCAGTGATACAAGAAATAATTTCTATATATACAAGCAGTGCTCGTTTTAAATTATATATTGTTTGGTTAATAATTTATTAAATATGAATTAAATATTTAAATAAAAAAAACTAAACATTAAGCTATATAAAAATGAAACGCTTAATGAAGACAAATGCTATTTACTTCTAATAATCGACTTTGAAGCAGAAGTTAATGAAACAATTCTGATACTGATCAGCTTCCGCAATATTTAATATCTCCTTCACATCTGAGGAGCATTAGATATTTATAAAGGTAACGAGATAAGAACAATGAATTTAATCTTGCGCCTCTTGGAATTCCTTAATTGATTCATCATGTTAAGCAGGCTTAGAGCGAGTACGGCAGGTGTCCCCTTATCATCCTTCTCACTGGATTTAAATTTTAATGAAATGAAGATGTTTCCATGATCGCATCTTAGTAACTGATGAGTAAAATAAGCATGAAGCAGTTTATTTCTATAATTAAATATATAGCAGGGATATATATAATATTCTATAATTTAAAATTACTTTATAAACTGCAATTCCTGTAATTTCTTAAGTTATAAATTAATTGCCTTTTTGTTCTTTATTTGCTTATTAAATTTTAGATAATATTTAATTGCTTACAAAAATAAGAATTGATAAAAAAAATTTAGAAAGCTATTCCTGATAAAAAAAAATAGAATCAGATTCAAAATGCTATAATTCTTGTTTGAATATTTTAAATCGTTTGCTGCGGATATTTCCTCAATTTTTATAACTACAAATTCTTTTTTTAAGATTTTTTTTAATTGATGGTTCTCAAAAATATTTTAAAATATGAATTTTATTTTCATTATGTTTTATATAATATTGTACACAACCTCTTTGCTGATTATATGTTTTTTAAGCACCAAATGAATAAAATGTGCATAAAAAGACTCATTTCTATGATTCATTGCATAATAAGAAAAGACTTTTATTTTATCAATCAATAACCCGATATTTTGGGATTTATTTCTACATTAAAGCTTAGGTTATAAGTTAACAAACTTTTTATTGTTCATTGAATTTTAGACAATATTTCATTGTTCACAAAAATAAAAAATTATTTAAAGATCGGTTTTTAGAAGAAAAATAAATTGTCAAATTAAAAAATGCTGCCAACTCTTGCTGGAAATTTTTTTAAGTCCTTTACTACTGATATTGAGCTGATTTTTATAAACATAAATTCTTTTTTAATATTTCGTAACATTATAATGCTTTTGGGAAAATGCTACATTTTGTTGTGGTTGTTGTTGTTGAAATTATTTAAATCGTTTGCAAACCGATACTAGCCTAATTTTTTTATAATTATAAATTCTTTTTTAATATTTTATAATTGAATAATTTTGAAAGAAGATTTAAAATGCCAGCCTTATTTTTATTATGTTATACAGTGCTGTAGCCAGTCTCTTTACTGATTACATAGTTTTAGTGAATCAGTAGGTGAATAAAATGGTCATGAAAAAAAACGCGTAGACTTCATCGCATAATGTGGAAAAACTTTTATTCTGTGATTCAAATAATTCTCTATATTCTACAATTTCTGTATTATTGCTCAGATTATAAAGTAATTCTTTTTTATTCTCAGTATAAATTTTAAGTAATATTTCATTGTTTTTAAGAATAATTAATAAAAATTTTCTTAACGATATATTCATAAAAAAATTAAATATCAGATATGAAAATTCTTTTTTGAAATATTTTAATTCGTTTTCTGACGATATTAGTCTTTTTTTTTATAAATATCAATTCTTTTTAATATTGTCATTTTTAACAAATACTGCAGTCAATTTCTGTACTGATTTTATCTGAATTATAAGTGAAAATCATAGGGCTAAAAGAAATTCATTGAAAATTACAAATATAATCAAAAACAAACAACAGAACTTATAAATACGAGAAATCAAGATTGTTCATATTCCTGGATTAAGATTTGAATGGTTCTATGATCTCATATCCAAACAGTAGCTGTCGAATTGAATATACATAAAACGATTGAATTTTTGTATTCGTCGAATTATTTTTTACTGTTTTCAATGAATATTGTCTAAAATTTCTGTATTAATGATATAATGAGAAATTAAGTGGATTTGTTTTATTCATTGAATTTTAAATATATTTTGGGGTATATGAATGACAGTAAAAGAATTTTTAATATATAATTTAATAATTTAAATTTTAATAATTTAAGTATATCTTTGTGTATGTGAATGGAATAAAAAATATTTTCCAAATCAGACGATTTAAGAAATTAATTTATCAGATTTAATATGATGAATGTTTTCACATATTTACTTATTTAAAATAACTTATTTTAATAATAATTGTTTTATAGAAATATGGGAACAAGTTTGCAAAAAAAAGCATAGAATTCTAATTTTACATTAATTTCTTATAATTCAGCATGTCTTTATATTATTTACTTATTTTTAATGAATTTCAAAACTGCAAGGAAAGTAAAACAGAAAGTAGTTGACTGCAAAAAAGTTTAAACTAAAAGTTTTAATATAACAGGATGTCTACTCTAAAAATGGTCCAGTAATTAATTTTTAAATCATTATAGACATATAATTAATTCCAGCTAGAAAAATGTTTCAAATGATATAAAATATTATATTTTGTGGTTTTGAATCCATAAATGCAGTTCTATAAAAATCATAATATAAAAAAATATAAAGGTCCCGCTCTTATTAAGACAGTTAATAAAATAATTTAGAAATCTTAACATTTCAAATATAAAAAGTTCATTCCACTACGATTTAAACTGAGTGAGTTATGTGGCTTTTATTTCCATTATTTAAGATCAATGAATAATTACCTCGAATTGATTTGCTTTCTTGATTATTTAATCTTCCTTTAGGTAGCTATTGAAATGATCTAAAGAGCTTCATAATTCAATCTGTTAGTTATGCTAAATATTATTAACAGAATGGTTGATTGAATAAAATTGTAACATTTGTAAAATTTTCTGCAAAACATTCATTATCTCAAAACCGTAAAATATGATTCTTTACTTTCCTATTTTTTATTGGAATTATATGAATATCTTTAACAATATTAAAATTAGCATTTAAGCCATGAGTAGAGAGACCAACAAGTGGGTGCCAAACCGGGTACATTTTAAAATAACCACAATGAAAATATCCTGTAATTTGAATACTTTGGTTACCATTTTTATTTTAAATTAATGATTAATTAAACATTAACTTTTATTTTATTATTGTGCTAATTGCTACAAATCAACCTTTCCAAAAATTAAATATACGGTATGTAAAAAATTTACATCATAATTCGATTTATAATCTGTTCCGGTGGTTTTGACCATATTGCACTGTCTTGATCCTGACTGATCAAATAAGAGAGTAGTGTAACAAACAATTCCTTTATTTACAACCTTACATATGTACACAAAAAAAATTATTCTCATCTAGGGTAATATTACTTACAAAATTTATACAACGGTTGAAAGTTAATCATAAAATAGTTCTTGATCAATTCGGGGAATAAACATCACAAAAAGCGCTAACAGGCTGTTAGCTCAAACTACTACTCCAGGGGTAGCTTCAGAAATCCACTGATCATTATCGAGTGGCTCTTAAACACAGATGCCAGAATAGCACAGAGCTTCACACAAAATCAAGAACACCTTCGAACACTCACGTCTCACTGACTTTTTTCTTCCACGCCTCTCACTGCTCTTCTCTTTCTCTTCAAAAATTACCCCATTTTATTTCTGTCGAATCTCTGCCTCTCATTTTCTCATTGATGCATTTAGGTTCCTTATCACTGAATAACCGTTCAGCAATGCTTCCTAAAGGGTCTCCAGTCAATCGTGGGAATGTCTATTGATGATTCATCTTTGTTGCTTAACCCTTCCCAAACACATGTTAGTTATAGTCCCTTCATAATGGGAAAAAAAGTTTAATATTCGGATGTTGTGACGTTCTTCTCCCTTGAAGATATGATGGATCTCTTTGAAATGACGACGCGTCCATCTGTGGTTTTTTATCTGGATACAACAAATGACGAGACACAATGACTCCACTTGCGAAGAAGGCGTCCATCTGGCAATACGGAGGCACTTAACAATGTGTGTGATATTACATTTGGCCGTAATGCCAATTATCAGGTGAGGGAAACGGGGAACATTACATTTTCTTCCTAACAATGCTGAATAGCCATTATAAAATCCATACATCACTTCCAATGTGAAGATTATAGGCACTCAAAATAAATATTGGTTTTGAAATATTTGAAAATTTATTCCCATTCATGGAACTCAAAATTATTTAATTGTATTTCCACATCACTGTTTGTAAAATTACTTATTAAACTTGACAAAACTTTAATTAGTCAGCATATGTTAAAAATACTTAATTTATCATCCATATAAGCATTTTATCTGCTTTTACTTCCTTTGTTAAAGCATAAAATTACAATTTAAAGAGCATTTAAAATCGTAGAATATATATCGAATAAAAATTCAAACATTTTTTTTGTTGTTGTTGTTGCTAAAATTGTTTCTTCAGGAAATCATAATTTAATCTACTTTCCGTACATGGATTTTTTTTTTAAAGAAACAAGAGGGAAACGATCAACTCCATTGCTATTGCATCTTCATCATGTACTAAATGATAAAAAGAAAATCATTTTCGACAATTAAGTAAAAGTAAAATACATTTTTTTTTCTTCCTCCCACGCGTGTAGTTAATGAATACAAACAAAAACGCAATGTTTTTTTTTAGGGAAAGGGTGTTTCCCTTCCTGTAAGTTTTTATTTATACATGCATGTAATTTTCTTTCTTCTTTTTTATTATTCTTATTTTTTGAGAAGCTTCCTTTTTTTTCTTATGAGATTCCCGCTTTGCGAATTACAAGTAATATTTCGAGAAAATAGATTCTTTGACGTAAGAAAGAGGAAAGGAAAGTTTCTGCGGGAGATGATAAACAAATGCATAATGAAAACGGGTAAGGGAGGAGGAAAAATTGAATTTCCATATGAAGAAAGGGGTGTATATTCGATTTTTTTTCTTTTGCTTTTTTTTATTATTGCGAATATTTTTCCCCTCCGCTATTCACCCCTCCCCTCTCGACTCCCTCCACAGTACGCCGAAACCATTTCCTTTTAAATTTCATACACATAAAGTGAAGGAAAAAACCGGAGAATTATTCTTGTTTTGTTTATTGCCCGGCAATAATATCTGTCAGAAGGAGTAGGGCGCATTACGATCGTCTGCGTTTCGGGGCGAGCATTTATTACGAGTGTTCCATTTCACAGCAGGAAAACAAATTGTGCTTGTCAACTGCCGCCACTCCTATGTCCCTCCCATTTGATGTAGAAAAAAAAATCACAACATAACAAAAAGGAGGAGAGAGAAAGAAGTCTGCTGTTTTAATTACACATCGTTTTTGCTCGGAGGCGTCCACCAGGTGGGTAAAAGGGGTGGTCGGAAAAGATGAATAGAAGGCGGGAAGTCATATTTTTCTTCCCATTTTTGGGTAGTGCGTTTTCTCCATGCTTTAATTTCTATCGAAACAGATTCTCTATTGGCTTTATAAACCATCTGAATTGGTGTTGGGAAATTTAGTTGCTAAGCTAAAATAAATCGTACCTATTGTTTTTCCCATAATGATACTTCAAAGCAGGACCATTTTCTTTACAAAATTGGATATTTGACTATTCTAGAAATGTTTTGTAGTTAATTCTTGATATGATAATGTTTCTAGGGTGATATACTATCTCTAAATTGTGGAATACTCTACGACTCTACCAGTTTATAAGTATTTTTGTAACTTTCGAATAATTTTAAAACATAATAATTTTAACATAACACAACATAATAATTTTTAAATCTGTGAACATAATGATTTTAAATTGCTTTGAGCAGAGGAATGAAAATTAGTTTATGAATTTTAGGCCTAATTTTTAGATTTCTATCAAGTTTCGAAAACGAATTCAATTCAGAGAAAGTTTGTCGTGCTGTTTAAGTACAAGTACACTCAATTAATACAAAATGTAAAGTGTTAGATAGGTAACATTTGGTACAGAGCTTTACCATCATCAAAAATGTAGATTCATATAAAATTTTGAACCGGTTCTGTTAAAGGGTTAACAGAATTAACTCTCTGATTGCGTAATTTTTTAAAATCACTATTTATATGTGATGTTTGCAAATAAGTTCAAATATTTTTAAAGAAAGTAAACTGATGCCATATATAGTTAAAATAAACGCTCTAAATGGCAAAAAACGCTGAATGCAATAAAAAAAGGACTGTTTGTCAACCCGCGGAAATCGTGGGATAAGCAGCTGTAGAGTTAAAACGCAGTTTCTCATGCATGTAGACGCAATTACACACATAAACGTAGTGTCTTAAATCAATGAAATTCGGTATACAAACTTGTGACTGCAGTTGTAATTCCATGTAAAAATTTAATTCCAATCGGTTATAACAACGTTATCCAAAAATGCGTGTTCGCATGATAGTTCACGATAAATTCAGTAAAATGCTTGAAAACCAAAAAACAATATTTTAAAATGTTCGCCATTGCCATGCAACGCATTCCCGGTCTTACGCAAGGTTCACAGTTTTATGCGAAAAAAGAGAGGATAAGATCTTTATTGGTGAGTATTTAAAAGTTTTCGAGATGATCATTAGTTTACTTGTTTATAGAGCAACTCTTATACAACAATCGTTTATGCATTGTTATATGAGGAACTATACGTCTTAGAGTGTGGTTTCTTTTTCATCACAAATTGTTACTGATATGATATCGATTTGAACTAGAATCAGTTCATGTTCATGGAATGAATGTATACCAAACAAATTGCACGCATTTAATTTTTTTCAATTTATTACACATCTTTCGAAAGTAAAAAGGACATTATATTGCAAAACGATAGGTAGCATAAATGATGATGGATATGTTAGATAGCAGAAAAAGTAATATTTACTTTGTTAAAGTTACAGTCACAATGTTATAGACGCCATTATCCATATGAACAAATGCATAGTGATCTGGAGGCATGAGAAATATAGATATCTTGCTTGTCAGTTTTAGGAATCACCATAGAATCAAAATGTGAGTGCATTTATGCCAATTATTAAAGCTAAACGTGATAGCAAAAACCTAATTCCATGCCCGAGCTCCATTTGTAAAAATTTTATAACTAATGATGGCAATGAGCAGAAATATTTACACATGCTATCCAGATAATGACTCCTGAGGACAAAAATATCATTTTATGCACCGGGCCACTACATAAGACTATTGCTCAATGATTTGACTCTATCCGAGGGTGGTCATAAGAATACAAATCTTAACGAATAGTTATGCATTTGATGCTATTTATTCAATGTAATTTTAATACAGTGTCGTAAGAATAAATATTATTTAATAACAAATAACAAAAATGAATATTATACTGTTATATCTTTCATAGGTTTGAGAATTTTTATTTAAAATAGATTTTGAAAAGCAGGAAACTCTATTTAAAAGGATCATATATATCGTTCTGCTGTCTTGAAGATTGGAGAAATGGTATTCTTGTTTCACTGTTATCCCTAGCTCTGACGAAAAGACAACTTAGAAGTAAATCATATCCACTGGCATCGCGACGATAAAATTAGGTTGCATAGATATTAATATATACAGATCTTTATTGAAATCCCTATTGTTAATTTTTTTTTTGCTAATCAAAGTAGTTGCGTCGACTTTTAAGTAATTTACCGAGCAAATACGGCCAACAAAGAATTATAAGCATCAATGAAATTTTGGATAGCAAAGTAACATTAAAGGTCACATGAGTCTATTTTGTTCATTAAGAGGAGTTTATTTCAACCTTGCTACCCGTTTAGTAATTTTCTACCTTTCAGTAATTAACTCTTCCATTTAATGTCGAAAGTTAACCCCCAAATGAAACGCCACACCGTCTAGGTGGTAAGGTCTAACTTTGATAACGATGGATTTCAGGTTCTAAATTGCTTCCAACAAATATCAGACATATACAACATTCTCCTGTTGGTGTAGTGTGAAAGTTCGAAGAGTAGGTTGCCAGTTGTGGAGTAATTCTCATTATCTGACCATCATTAACAATGTAGAGGTCCGGCGCATAATAATAGTCATGTCCTTTCAAAATGAGACATTAATACCACTAAACAAAAACTTCGCCATTATCTAAAAGCTGATGAAATGCAGATGATGAAAACTGATATGTTTTGTTTATATTTAATTATCGGGCTGTCAGTATTTAAAATTAATTTCAAACAGAATGAATCTCATCTTTAGAACCGAAAACAAATCAAACAACATATTAGTACTAAATATCCAATAGTACTAAATATACAACTAAATATCAAATTCATGGAAGAAACAAAATACCCCATTACTTTATTTATAATATATATATATATCAAGACATTTTCACCTCATTACTTTCCTACACCAAACACACGACTGAGGCCAAATGTAATCATTTAAACTCAAATATTTCTCGCCAAACATCTCACCATCTCCATACACGAAAAAGGATGTTTATTCAAAAGTCCGAACCTGATATCGTCTTACGGGGATGCAGAAATAAGCAAAAAAAAAAAAGAGGTAATATTTCTATCTCATTTTCTGACAGCGGGTGTAAGCTGCTAAGCAATCACCTCAAGAATATTTTCTTTCTCCAAAGAAAAGGCGCATGTGGCGCTGGATTGATAAATCGGGTGTGCTCATGAGGAATGGGTTGTCCTCAGTTGCAGAAAGTCTATTAATCACAAATGACGACTGCGAGTGTCACGCGTCAAATCTATGGCGACACGTAGCACAGCACCAAAGATGAATACATAAATCCAAAAAATACTTTACCTTGGGAGCGAGGTGTGTTTTTTTTTATCTATTCCCCCTCTCTTGATGCTGCATTACAAATGAGCCTGTGATATGAGAATATTTTCAACAAATATAGAATTACAAATACTTTAACATTTCGGTGGAAATAAGTCTTCCTCTAATATTTAAAATGAAGTTTGGATATGCATAAAACTTTTTTCCAAGTATCCTAGAATCTCATTAATCTGGACTAATCTAAAATGAGAGTGATGAGATAGTTTGATTTTTATACTATTTGAAACCCTGACATATTCGCCAAACGTAAATCAATATGTATCCGAAATATATTCATTCTTTTACCAGTTTCTTTGCATTGTGTTATCAACAACTGAGTGCAGTAGAAAACGACAATGTGTGGCCCAGCATTTAATTTGAGATTAGTTAGTGTGGTTGATTTGTAAGTTTTTGAAACTGTACCATATTTTTTTAACTTGAAATCTGAATAATTTATATGTCAAAAAAAATTTTCGATATTTTTTTTGTAATATGTAACCGCTATCTAATCACGGTTTAAAATTATGACAATGTCAAAATAATCTTCAAAATAAAAGGCTAGCCACCTCTAATTTAACTAAACTGTTATTATGCAATCTATTTCTAATCTGGTTAACTAGTTTTTGAATTTACCGATTATATGTAATTGCATTAGTATATATTTTTCAGCAAATCAATTAAAATTCAGAAAAATCTATTGCTATTTAGATAATATTCTTTGCAACTCATTATAAAAAAATGCTTTGTGGGATATCATTGCAATATAATTTCTTAATATAAACAAATTAATTAATGATTTTCAATATTTTTCGGACATATTATGGGATTAGCAACCAACTCCAATATCCCCATTTTAAAATGCATTTATTATTGTAAAATACTGTAAAAAAATTCAAACACTGCATTTTTACAAAAATAATTACTGCTTTATAAGTAATCGATCGTAAACTGAGGGCTTGGATTTTTATGACGCAAAAGCCAGCTCCAATTATTTTTACTTGGATACTCACCTCTTCTTCAGAATAAAGAAAATCAAGAAGCTATAAAAGAAAATCAACGTGAAAAGCTATATGATGAAATCATATAAAATCGCTAAAGCCAATATCAATAATAAAATAAAATAATTTTGTATTCGAAATATCTTCCAATTTGTCAAAGAAGGTTGTGAATTATTAAATTGTTTCATTCTAAAACTTTTAAAATTCATACATTTAGTTAAAATGCTTTTTACAGATAAGATCGCTTTACAAGCAGAACATGTTTGCAATGGCCCTCCTTTCAAATAAGTGTTGTGGATAAAATTATTGTGACCATTTCTGATCCTTGTCAACTTTACAGCAATTCTATGATTGGCATGTGCTTATTTTGAAACTGTGGATGATGGTTACATATAGTGTAGCGTGTTAAGAGTTTGATTGTCTTGCAGGTTTTGTCCCTTCTTTTGAATACTTAATTTTAAAAATTGATCTATGTCGTTTAAAGGAGTGTTTCATAATAATAACTTCTTTTCTTGCCAATTCTGCATCCTCATTTCCCTGTATACCAACATGGTCTTGTATCCAACAAAAAAAATTTTATCATGGCCATTGTTTAAAAAAAAAGAACTAACTAATTTAATGCAACATATACTAGCAGATAGCTTTCCTTTGATGTATGCAAGACGGTTTCACCATAACTTTTGGAATCTATAAATTTTTTTCTTGCCCTTCGATTTATTATTTGTAGATCCATGAAAATGGCGTAAATATCTGCTATGAATACTGAAAACAACTGCTTAACACTTCCGATATTATTATATCATTAAAAATGACAGAAGAACCAATAAGATTCTCTGTTTTGATCTATCTGAGAAGTTAGGCTCATAATCCCTAAACTGCTTGTCTGTGGTTGAGAAATAGTTTAAAAAAATAAGCTGTATCAGATGTTTGAGGCTTTTATCGAACTGTGAAATCATTAATAGTGTAATGTTCATTGTTTTGCTCAAGGGCGATATTCTTTTTCCTTCTGCAAAACTTTCATATTTTGAATGCCTAAGTTTTGCAGTAAAGATCTCATCCTATGTCGGTCTATTGCTGAACTTGCTACGTTATCCACTCTAACTAAACAAACTACACACTTTTTCGCAAATTTTATTATAGTTGCTACCATCCTGTTGTTTCATTCCGTTTTCATATCAATATCTATTTTGTTTATTTAGTAACTTCTCAGTCGTCGTTTAACTTAGAGCAACATCAGTAAACAGTGTTGTTGTATTTGTTTACTTTATTATTATAACCAGTGGTCTTACAGAAGAGCCGCGACAACCTGAAATCAACCACAATACATAAACATAAATTGGAAGCACAGGCAATATGACAACATAAAAAAATAATAAACCCTAACATAGCGAATTAATGACTCGCTTCTGATTGCCGTACTGCATCAGTATAATATTTTGTGGAGACATTTCATCTGATAATTTGTTCTTTATGGTATTATTCACGCGTGACCTCTATAAAGTATGGCACATCAGTGCAAACAGATGAAGTAACACAACACCTCATTAATCATTCCTTTCAATAACTTAGTTCATTCCTCAAATTTGCATGAACTTATTCCATACTATCCTTCGCGGCCTGATCGTTCGCCAGTAATATTAACTGTGTTGAATCTTTTGATGTAATGATTTATGTTACCAATTCCCTCAAAAAAGCAATTTTAAGTCA
Source organism: Argiope aurantia (assembly GCA_026543865.1). Classification (NCBI taxonomy): domain Eukaryota; kingdom Metazoa; phylum Arthropoda; class Arachnida; order Araneae; family Araneidae; genus Argiope; species Argiope aurantia. Next base: position 9,631 of record JAPMOR010102018.1, on the reverse strand, counting down.
CTAATTACGAGACAGCCGTGCTATTTTAATAATTTTATTTATTCTGTTTCACTAATTTTTATTTATTTTTTTTTTTTTTTTATTTTTTTTTTTTTTTTACGTACACGATTCTTCTTTCAAGAATTAATTTCTATAGCCTCATAGAACGATTTAAAAACAAATTTCTTCCTGGGTAATTAATCTTCTAATTGCATGTTGCCTTACTTAATACTGTAAGTACTTTCTTATTCCACATAAATTGCCATGGCAACAAGCAGCTTTCAACATTAAAATGAATTCACAGGATTAAATATTTGATGAAATAATGAAATTTCTTTGTGACGATGAAAAAAACTGATTGCATAAAAATAATTTTAAAAGATTTCAAGTTCAGGAACATTTGCCGATCGGATAAATTAGTAACATTAAAATAACTCTATTTTAAATTTAAATATCATAAAAAAATTATTTTAGCTCACTAACATTTCAGAAATCATCTCAGAAAAGCGTTAAAATCTTTAATTAATTAAAATTTCTATGAATTGCTTTAAGATATACTTCCAATCCTCCAAAATTTATTTGACCAAATCTGGTAACTCTGGGTCAACTCTAGGTTTTGAAGAATGAATTCATATACCATTTATTTACATTCAAGTATTAAAAGATATTTGATTATTTATTAGATTAATTGGTCCTGCAGTTTCTACTTCTGATTTTGATAATAAAGTAATAAACATTACTTTTCCATAAATGACACGAACGTACAACTCGTACATGAAACTACTTAGAAATAAATGTACTCGTAGCTATTTATAATTTTTTTCTCCAAAACTCTTTATAAAATAACAAATCTAACACTTACATACGATTAATGCTTTCTGCCAATGTTTCCCCTACTTCACGTACCATTCATTTCATTCATAAAAATAAAATTCACATTAAAATATTTTTCTTTGTATATGAAAAATGTTTACATTGTATTGCTTTTACTATTTAGGGTAACCTACTATTTTAAATAAAAAAAAAAGAATTTTTTTTTTATTTGAAACAAAAAAAAAACGTAGTGAAGAAAAAAATAGCGAAAATAATCTTAATGTATTTGTCTCATTTTTTATTATACACCTTACTTGGTAGAAATAAATCAAAAGTAACTTCTTTTTACTAGTAGAATAACTTGTTTTATGTTTAAAATTATTCTTGATATCTTTAAGTCCTATTATGTTTTTCATCCTCTCAATGTTTCAACAAGAATTGGCAAGAAAAAAAACTTACATTGTAAAAATCACCTAGGTTTTTTTGAAACGAGATTTGACTTAAAGTACTTAAAGACTTTTTGTGTTGTTTTCAGTTATTACTCTTGGAACTGACAAAAATCGGGGGGGAAAATCATCAAAAAATAAAAATAATCTGGATTTTCAGCTTTGTAAAACAGGAACTTCTAAAATATTAAAGAAATATAAATAATGCCTAGCATTTTATTTATTTATTTATTTATTTTACTTTGCTTAATAATATTCTTCAATAATATTCTATCCCTTTTCATTAAATCTGCATTACAGGAATTTTTACTTTTCTATTAGATATAAACATCATGGATACAAAATAAACCAGCTTGAGTGGTCTCCCAAAAACTTTCTCGCATAGACTCTAATAAACTTGTCATGTCATAGACTCTAATAAACTTATCATGTCATAGACTCTAATAAACTTGTCATCTCATAGACTCTAATAAACTTATCATGTCATAGACTCTAATAAACTTGTCATCTCATAGACTCTGATAAACTTATCATGTCATAGACTCTGATAAACTTATCATGTCATAGACTCTAATAAACTTGTCATCTCATAGACTCTAATAAACTCGTCATGTCATGTAGCGACCTGTATAGAATACACTAGCCAAAGATTTCCCAGCATTTCTTCCGTAAAAATAATAAATATGTCTTTTTATCTTTTTCGTGCCCTTCGTTTCTTGTGTTTTGTGTGGTCACTAACCCGCCAGGAAAGCGTTTCCGACCATAAACCGCTATGTGATTTCTCATCGTCTATGTGTACTCTATCTGTCCTGAAAGTTTGTAATCGCTGTACTGATACACATTGTATATGTCTGTACTTTTATTTAATCTCATATATTCCTATGTTAATAAACTTCAACCTTAAATTCAGTTCTTAATACTAAACTACGGGCACTCATACTAGTCGAATTTCCAAAACCATACTTAATCACTAAATTTTAGTTTTTTTACTCATAATAAATCAAAAGAAATTACAGCATCTTAATTTTAATTTTTGAAATTTTTTAATTTTATTGAAAATTATTTATATAGTTTAATTCAAATTATAAAAATCTCGTTGAATAAATACATGCTATAGATATCCTCGCTGTTTAAAACTTAAAGAAATTCCTGTATTTCCGATACATTAAAGCAAACTTATTCATTAAATTCAAATTCCCAGTTGACATCAATTGCTTCCACGCAACCGATCTCGCGTATAATCGAAAATCATTCGTTCTCTTTATTTCGCTCCTCCATTTGGCAACAAAAATCCCTGGTCTTGAACAAACGATAGGCAAGAGGCCGTCCAATAATGGCGGAATTTCATCAAAAACGTATTAGGAGCTTGCTTTAATGAAGAGTAAAAGTAGGACTCCTGCCTCCATGGCGACCGCTACGTAAATTAATCTGTATTAAAAGGTAATTATAGCTCACTTAGGACCTGAGCTTTAATGCGTTTTGCAAATGAGGCAGTTCCGTTTTTGCTTTGCTCTGGATTTTCGGTTTCAAAACGGAAGGATACAGCGATACCAGACACGTAACCAACATTTCATAAAAATTTTGAAATTATTCATATATTATACCATGGGAAAAAGAGCTCTTCCTTGAGATTTTACAATAACTTTTTATTTTCTCGTATACGAACAAAAAAAAATAACTGCTGTTGAACACGGGGTTTATTTCATTACGCTAACGGCCAATTCGAAATGTGTAAAAAGTCATCAGTCTATGGGAGAAAAAAATATTTAGGCATAATTTAAATTTAAAAAGTGTATATAATATGAGCTAAATATCTTTATGAGTACAAAGAGAAAAATTAAATAAATATAAAAATTAACTAAATATTTATATCATTTCTGCTTAATAAATAAATACAATTATTTTTTAAACCAGACTGAATGGTCCTTTCCAAAACTTTCTCGCAAACTCTTATAAAGGAGTTAACTCTCCTCTTCTAAATAAAAATTAGGAACCTTAAGCTAGGCTTTGAATGCCTCCGAGTATCAGAGTTCCGCATATGAGCATTTTGTCTTCCTAGTATCATAAAGGAAACCGGAATATACATTTCCGATGGGTTTTTTTTATCGATTAAAATTTGGCATAGAACTACAATTGATGTTCAGTGTAGTCTAACCAACTACATTGAAGGAAAGATCACATACCATTTCTCTTTTATTTATGTTATTGCGTTTTTGAGCTATCGTATTTACATTCATGAGAAGGCACAGACCGATAGACAGTCAAATTTGGCTTCAATTTTTATCTATGGGAGAAATATATATATATATATATATATATATATATATATATATATATATATATATATATATATCCTTTGAATAGATGTCCGTCAAAATGTTCTAGAAATCTATAAATTTAATATAAAGACCACACACCAAATTTCATGCACGCTGTGGTCAAAGAAGTATGAGTTACATAATTTGAAATGCGCTTAAATCTATAACCGGTTACTCCGAACTGCATGAAGTTATATTGCAGAATCTGAATGACCGGAACGCCGAAACAATAACACTGATGGGAACTGTGATTGAGTCCTAATGGCTATTACCGGCCACGGTACAACCCCTCCCTTGGGAAGGGTTGGCATCGTCTTCCTCCCCTCGAAGGGAGGCAGTCGATTCTCACCTTTTTCTGTACTCACCAGGATGGTGAGAACCAACCACCATACTGGAAGCCTCTCATCCTCATTTTTGAGATGACCTTCATTGGGAGCAAATGCACTTAAATGATACCTTTTACCACAAGGACTTATGAATATGGTGGTGCTTTCTATAATTTTAAATATAGCTTCCTATTACTACGTATTCACTTGCAACAGAACTAAATATGAATTTTTTTGTTACCATCTCGTAGATGAAAAATACACTTTTTGTATTTTTTGCAACGAAAAGTATACATCATTTTTGTAATGAAAAGTATGTATCATTATCATCAAACGTATCATCATTAAACGTATGTATCATCATCCAAACGGAATCTTGCTATTTATTCTCTATAGCATTTTAAAGCATACAAAAACTATGTTATCTTCATAAAATAATTTCGTTTTCATACTGAGAATATCAATTCACATCATTTCAAAATCTGAGAAAATTTTAAATTTCATCCTAGCAGTCAGATTTAAGCGTTTTGTATTATTATTCAAAATATTATTCTGCCTAAAATATGGCCCTCGTCATTACACAATGAATAATACAAAACTATGAAATACATCTTCAATAGCTTACATATAACTAAAAAGAATAATTAAACAAATGTTTGAAATCATAAAAATTTGATAATGCTAAAACTGTTACATATTCAGAACCGAAATAAATATTTTGTCAAAACTTTTTTCTTAAAAAAATAGGGTTCCTTTTCAAATATTTTGCAAAATATTTAAAAATTCGTGCTGTTAAAAGCCTCAGGTATAAATGGTATACCGAAATTCAGCGTATCTTTTTCAAACGCTTAGCATATAATCATTTATTAAAAATCGCAATTTATTTCCTAAAAGTAAAATGAGAAACAAAATGATAGCGCAAATATTTATTTTCTTTTTTGCGTCAAGAGATTGAATCTCATAATTTATTTATTTATGGAACAAAAATGTTTTGGCTCGTTTAAAATAAAAGGACGTTTTGCCCTGAGCTAAACATTCCATTTATAAGCCAAATGCAGCTAACTTATTAAAAAAAACACTTACGTTAATTGTGATTCATTTTCTTAATATTTTATTATTTTTAAATGTAATTTGATTTAAACAAAAGAGCAGTGATTGCCTTGATTACTCACATTATTCATCTTTTTCTTTGTCTTTTGAAAAATTAAAAAATATTGAGAAAATTTTATAAATGGATCGTTTTTCTTTTCTTTTAAGAATAATTCAGAATCCACTTAATTCATATTTTAGAGCAATTAACATTTGTCACTTTTCAAAAAATTTGAAAGAGTCCAATGTTGCAAAAATTGCTAGATAATGGTAAGAATTATAAATTAAAATTTACAAAAATATCATTTTTCAATCATAAATCTTAACAGTAAGTATTCTTACACTAAGTTACACTCGTTTTTCAAGAGCATTAATCACATTTGAAGTTTTGATAATGAATAATTTATGGAATGAAATATAAATTAAGAACTAAACAATTAACTTCATTAGGTGATTTATTTATTAATCTGCAAAATATTTGTCAATTTTTTTCATTCCATGTGATATTACTTCTGTTTTATATTATTCCGTTAGGTATATTTTGTTAAGTGAAATTGAAATGGTGCTTGCTTATTATTTTATTTATGTGTGCTTAATTTATTATCTTTTTATACTTTCATTTTAACAAATTTTTATGCTGAATGATATAATTTAATAAAGCTGTTTGATTTTCTTGTCACTAATTTGATATATTTTTATCATTAGTTAACCGTACTAATAATTTTTAATGCTGTATTTTAAATATCACTTAGCTTTGCAGTGTTAGATTATTATTTCTATTTATTTTCTGTTATGAATATTTAACCATTGTTCTGATCGCTTACTATATATATTTTTATCATTAATTTTCTGTGTCGATGATTTCTAAAGCTGCATAATAAATATTGCTTAGTTTTACGATGTAAATTATTAGTTTTATTTATTTATTGTCATGATTATTAAAATTGGTTATTTATTTTATCACTACATTTATCTGCTTCTAATCACTAATTTTGCACAATAACATTTTCTTACGTTTGAAGTATGATTTGTACAATTATTTACTTTTTTATGAAAGAAAAACTTGTTAAAACAAAACATAGATTTCTATATTCATAATTTCAAATACCACATGATAAGTGTTTCTTTTCTCTACGATGTAAGATAATTATTTTTATTTAGTTAGTTGCTTGTGATTTATTATTTATATTATCAATAATTTCTTTGCTGATAATCATTAATTTTGCATAATACGTGTGTGCGTGAGCGCGTACACGCGCGTGTGTGTGTGCATGGGTGCGTGCGCGTGTTTGTGTGCGTGTGTTTATAGAATTTGAATCGTTTTAAAACTATTTCAGCAAGTCTGTTATCATTTTCCGAAATTTCGGCCTATGTTGATTTATTTTAGACTAGCCGCCTTTGGCGACCAGCCGGTTCGCCAATCTTAATGTTTGTTTAAATTTTAATAATTAAATATTTTACGCAATTCCTACTTTAATAGATTCTTCATCAAAATATTTTAAAATTTAAAATTTTGACAGTCATATAATTGACTCATAATATTATAAAGGTCTTCAGTCATAAAGTAATATGTATACCTCAAATTTTCTGTTAGCTCTCGTAGAATTTATGCTTTAAATTAAAGTGGAAAGAATTAATCTGCAATTAATACAATAATATTTTTTTACTGAAACAAAACATTTTTTTATAAAATGATTACTGATGACAGAGTCACTGAGCGTTTAAACTTTATGGGCACTAAAGAATACCTTTCTTAATTTATGTTATATCTCAAGAATTTGTCAACAAAATTTTCTACAGATTCATCATGAGCAGATCGATTAATTAATAATGTTTAATTTTAAATGCATCAAAACTAAGAAAATAAAATGAATTGTTTAAAATAATCGGTCGAAAACAGGTTTAAATAAACTACTTAAAAAACGATATACTTAAAACTATAAGCATATACAAAAAATATATAACTAACATAAATACAATTTAATTATAAAAGCATGCAACTAACCTAAAAATAATTTAAATCGAGAATCATCCGTTGATAATATTGTCAACAATCAGAACACAATGCGCATGCGTGAATTTTCAACGCCAGTTACAGTAAAGCAAATGCGTGAATTTTTCTACGCCAGTTGGGGTAACGCTATGCAGATTAGAAATTTTTAATTTCCTTTATTCTGAGTTATTTTAATTCAAAAGTACTTCAGAATGAATCTGAAAGATCGATTAATGAACAATGTTTAATTTTAAATGCATAAAACATTAAGAAAATAAACAGAATCGTTTGAAATAATCGGCCGAAAAATAACCCAAGCCTCATTACTGTTAGGGAAAAAAAACCGAAGCCTTACTCATTTGGCGTTGGAGAAAATGAAAAGATTTTTTGGCGGGAAAGTTAGTTTTTAATTAATAATTAAAATTCTAATTAAAAATTCAAAAAAAGGGACCCCAGGTGCACATTCCTGACCTCCAAGTTATACATGTACCAAATTTGGTAGCTGTAGGTCAAATGGTCTTTTCTGTAGAGCGCCAACACACACACACACATTGTGCTTTATATAAGTATATAGATTTACCAGTAATTTTTTTTAATGTTTCACAATAATTATGTACAATTTTTACTTGCTTTTATGAGTGAATACTGAAATTGTTATTGTATTGCAAGTAATGCATTAGATAAATCTGAAAAAATCTTAATCCATTAAATACAATCAAGCATTTAATGACTTATTGACTTAACCTCTAACGCGATATATAAATAAAAATGAGGAATTTTCTTGTAAAGCACTTTTTTACACCAATACCTTGTAATTTAAATAATTTTACTCATTTTTAAAAAGTTTTGATTTCCTTTTATTTAAATCCTTCTAAATAGAGAAATGACATTTTTAATAATTATTTTTTAATAACAGAAATAGAAATAATTATTTTTTAAATTACATAGGCTATTCAACTATTTTTACTAAATTTCGCGTTTCATGGTTGAAAAGATAGAATTCTGTAATAGAATTTTCTATCACTTTCTAAAGTACTATAATTTTAAAATTCCTTACAATTATTGGTTTCCGATGATAATGAAATATTTTAATCTTTTTGTTCCTCTTAATTTTTAATTAATGTATTAATTTAGGTAAAAAATGCTTTCACAGAGTAGAGCCATGTAGAAATTAATTTGAGAAATATTAATAATTAAATTCCATAATAATTGTAACCACGAATTATTAAATCCATTGCAAACCAAGCAAAAGAAATAAATAATAAAATTGTAATGATTTTAACCACATTGTAAATTTTTATGCATAAAATCGTATAGATACATATTTTTAAGAGCGAAATAATATTTTCCAATCGAAAATCGAACAACATTACAAAAAATATCTGAAATACAACTTGCTCATAAGCAAGAAATTCTTAGATATGCACTAAAAATCAAAATATATAAATTTGATTAAAACTTGAATTTATTTTGTGTATATCTAGCAGAATATAAAGCTTCCATAGCTTTGTTTTAACATCCATATTTTTGACTACCAAAATCTGTTCAAAGTAAGAAATTACGAATGATATTTTAAAAATTATTTTTAGAATACGATTATTACTCATTCTAACATGATAATTTTATTATTCTATAGTGAATTAAATATTTACAATATAAATGTACATAAAATAAAAATTCATTCTTAGAAATGTAGAATATTAGTGAATTTTTTTTATTATGAAAGTTTATATGACTATTTAGAATATAGATGTATCTTATGGAAAAACTGGGTACAATGGTTCGCTTTACGGCGTTCAGTTTTCTGATAAGGTTTAGTTGCTCTGTTCTTTTTTAAACTGAGATGAATGCCATAAAAACCGAAGAATATTAAATATAAGAAGGAAATTTTGAGAAACGCTTTATCAATGCATTAAAAAAGATAAACAATTTTTTAACTATAATGGAAGGCAAAATAAAAATTATAAACGAAAGTGACTCAAAGAAGAGACGACAAGAGACACAGAGAAAGATATAAAATCACAATAAATATTCAGGAAACAAAAAAACTCCCAAGCACTCATGTATTAAAATTAAAATGTAATATAAATGTGACTAGTTTCTATTTATTTTAAGTTCTACTGTCTCATGATTTGCGATTTTTGTTTTGGTCTTCAGATTCTTGATTTTTAAAAAATCTCCCTTTCTTAATGCACTGAAAAGAGAATAATTATTTAGAGTTTTTTTTTTTTTTTTTTTTTTGATATCTGCTTCAAAATGTTTTTAAATACATCGATGTTCTATCAATTTTTTCACAAAAAAAAATTGAACACAAAATCGTAAAAAAAAAGACCATAAATATTTTTTTGCAAACTAATGAAACGTTTGAAGAATTTTTCTGATATTTCAATGTTTAGTGCCAAAAAAAATCGCACAATTATTATCGTGAATTATCCACTAATTATATTAGTTTTGTAATTTAATTGGTATTATCAAATTTTTCAAGGTTACATTGATTGTGTATCATATTTGAGAAGCTTTATAAATCTCGCCGATTTTATTTCATTTATTAAAATATGCAGCATAATAAGTTAAATAACAATAGGCAAATTATTTATGATTTATAAAATCATTTAAAATTTAAATTCAGTCATCCTGTAATAATTTTTCAAATAGACACTTTTATTT
>JAPMOR010102016.1:8414-19955 GCA_026543865.1 Argiope aurantia | reverse complement strand
CGAATATGACAACATTAAACCATATGTAATACTTACTTTATAAGTACATTTTTTAATCTGTGTATAATCAATGAATCAAATCAAAATTATACTCATTTAAAAATGAATGAGTAGTTATTTTATTTGACTTTTTAATAAATATTTGAAGTCGTAGAAAATAACTATGCAAAACTCGAACAGTCAATTTATTTTGGAGCTTAAAAATATTTGGGAATTTCAAAGAACCCCTTATACAGTAACATGCAAAGCTCCCGGTGATAAAGCGCCCTCCTACCAACATAATGTGAATAAATAAGAGCGAGGCAAAAAGGTACCTGTTGCAAGGAAGGTTTCAACTAGCTTCCACTTCCCCCAAACCGGTTTACCTTTTTCTACGACACCCCTTCGAAGACTGAGGCCACGTCTTGGCGAACAAGGAATCGCCCTACTCGCAGTGCTGCAGGTCTGTTGCTGTCGAAAAATCGGTGTGTGTCTTTCGCCTTTCGTTCCAAAGTGTCATAATCGTCCTAATCTGACAGAGAAAATGGATACATAATGTGTTTGCTGAGATTCAAAGAGAGTAAGAAAGGAATGTAGTTAACAGGTGAGTGTTCATTTGGGGTCCAGTAAGCAATATTCATATTAGAAAGAAAAGTCTTCGGTGAGTGAGGTGTTTTTTATAAGTAACATGACATCAGCTTCTAGAATTAAATCAAAATAGTTTCAGAATTTTCTGATAAGAGTAAAAATGTAATATGATGATATCTATCATCAATATAATTTTGAAATGCTGCATAATTATTTTATTTGGGAATAAGAACGTTCCTTTTTTTTTTTTACAAATGAAATGTGAGATTATTATTTTTTTATTTTTATTTTCATTCCGAATCGAAACATTAATTTTTTTGAAGTGCTCTTGAAGGAATTATGAACATTTCGAAATGTTGAAAATGATTTTTCATCCTGCCATTTGAAGAGTTAAATGTATAAATCTTTTTAAACAGCCATACAGCACATAGTATTTTAATAGACTAATTTAAATTTTTAAGTAGACATATTCGCCGAATATTAAAAGGAAATTCATAAAATACGTTAATAATTTGCATTTCACGCTTTCTGTTACACATGCCTAGTTGCTTATTCAAGGTTTATACAGGTGTTACATTTTACAAATGTAATGCTGGTATATGCGTTTTTTAAAGTATTTTCCTACGTTTCTCTTGTTTGTTATTTTTCTTTTCCAATCGTAATTGTAATATTATTATTCGAAAACTGCAAAAATCTTTCTCCAGTATTTTGTTATAAGATGAAGTCACTTATCATTAAATATATACAAAATTAAGATTTTTTAAAGAATTAGGAATTTTTTTTTCTGTTATATGTTTTTTGCATTTGTCTTTTCCGTGCATTCTGTCAATATTTGCTTCAAAGTAAAATGAGTTTTTGGTATCTTTACATATTAGGAATGTACCAAACATATTATTATCTTTACAAATTATTTTGTTCTAAATAATGCTGAAATCATTCATAAAATTTCTTCATTACTTCATCTTTATGTTTCGTTATCATTTAAATACTGAAAGTAATAATTTTCTGAATTATTTACAAAAGAAGTTTCATCTTTAAGTCAAACAATTTAGGATTGTTAATAATCATTTATTTATTGATTTCTGCAGCCAAAGTTTAATGCAGATTTAATTTTCTACTATTTATAAAAGTTTTGCATGGAAGTGCATGGGAACTGAATTTAATATATTCTAATGATTTGGATTTTTCAACAAATTTATATTCATTTCTAATTAATTAATAAATATGATTTTCTAACGCAAAAAAAATATAAATGATTAGTAAGGAATTTTTTTATCAAATTTTTGAGTGTAAAAGTTAAAACAAATGATAAACACAGAGCGTTTGCTTAATATAGTTAAATCCAGTAAAAATTAATTCTCTATGTATAAAAATAGTATCTCATCAATTTTATTATTTCATCTTCAGAAATGTTTAAGCATCAACTTTTTTTCCAGTGTTCTTCAATTTGAAGGCAGCAATTAAAATTTCAAGATTTGAAAATGCCAAAGATAATTTTATTGTATCATTATAAAATCATTTCATTATTTGAAATATAAGTAATTGAGTTATAATGATTAATAATAATAATAATTGTAATAATAATATACTAATTATAATATTATTGGTAGAAAAATGACCATTGCATTATTCTGTCGTTTCATAAATTTTGCCACCTTTTATTTTTATTTTTGAAACTTTGAGAGAAATGGGAATCGAAATCAATTTCAACGTCTTGGAAGATTCAAAATCTCAGATTTTTCCAAGTAGCTTCTGTCAAAGGTACAGAGATTTTGATAAGTCTATATCTTTACCTTAATCGACAGAAAAATTGTCATTTTGTTTTCTACTCAGATAGAAATTTATAGTTAAATCATATTTATTAAATAGACTTTTAAATACTGCAACTCAATATTTGGTGAAATTAAAATACTGAGCTAGTTTCAAATCTCGAACAGCAGAGGGGTTAAAAATTCAATAAACAGAACAGAAATGAGTCGAGTTACCCAGCAGCGCGTGCTAGAATCTAGACTAATGAATTCACTTGCCTTTTCACCCAGAGTTATAGTTCATTGTCTTCGTTTTCTCAGGAAACATCAAATAATAAGCATAAAAGCATAAAGAAAATTCCAACATCCAAATGGATTTCCATACTCATGAAATCGTCTTTTCCTGAATCTCTACGTCACGCTTTACAGAAGACAAATTCGGAGCTTTCAAGGTGAAATTTGTGAACTTGAACGTTTAAATTTTGAATGGTAAAGGATTTGTCGCCAATCTTCTTTAGAAATTTTTTGAAGCCGAATGCGTAATCTACATCTGATGTAATGGTCCGTTCTTTTCTTAAAAAGATGATGCGATTATGGAAATATTTTGCACGGTACGTTTTAGATTTAAAAGCTTTACAATATGAAAAGTTATGCGGCTATGTTGTACTTCCGCTGTGGAATATACCCTCAAGTAAATATTTCATAAACATACGACATAAATATTTCATAATCATTCTTTGTAGTCTCTCATAATAAAAATGTTGTCTCATACTGAATACATATAATATTCGTTAGTGGAATATCGTTATTCGTTAGTGGTTCATACTGAAGAGGTTCATACTAGGTCATATATTTCTAATTTAAAAAAATAGAACAAACTAAATATTACTTTGCATGATATCTTAATTTAAATTTTTTTGGTGGTCTTCGTACAATATTACGTAACATTTCTATTTCTTCTTCATGAAATGCTAGTTTGTAAATTTTAATGCATAATTTTAAAGTTAAAATACTTTTATTAGTATTCTTATATTGTTACTTTTCAGTGTCAAAAGGTCTGAAAAAAAAAAAGATCATTAGATATTTAGGGATGGTAATATCGCTACATCTGTTTAAGAAGATTTGATCTCAAACAAAATTTAAATAAAGCAAAATAAACCATACGACTGAATAAATTAGAATTCAAAAATTTCAACACGAATTTAAACACAGCAAAAAAATTAAATTAGGTATGTTCACAATGAATAGCAATAACATAAAATTGCTATAATTTATTAATAAAATATCAAAAAAGTATAAAAAAAAAGAAAATATGTATTTATAGAAAATTTAACATAAAGATAAATCTGATTAAGTAACATAAATTAACGGATGCTAAGTAGTTTGGAGTTCATGTTCAAGAAATTAAAACATTAAAAGAGTGATAGCTTTGAGATCAGCTTTCACATTTCCCTATTTATTTCTAAAAACTAATGCTTATATTTCCGTTTATTTCAAATAATAATTTTATAATCTTGACGCATTAGTAAATTTATAAAAAATAAAAATTTGAATTGTTTCTTTTTTTTAGTTTATAAAAATTTAAAAAAAAATCTTTTGATAATTTTACAGAATTAATGAACTAAAATTAAACACAGCTTCCTAAGACTTCAAAATATTTTATTCCCCCCCTGTCCCCCCCAAAACCCATCTCATTTAGAAGGGCATTAGCGGTTCAGTTACTCTATCAGGAAATATTTTAATGGATAAATCTCATCATAGGAAATATAGGATTTGATAATATTTACGAATATTAATGAAAGTATTCATTCAAGAAACTTGTATCATCAGCTTAATAAAAATATTTCCTCCATTTTTCAAATAAAGAATCATAAAATTCTTTTTTTAAAGCATCGTTTCGATGACAAAGTCCTTTTTATAGAATTTCCATATATTAGCTTTTGAATAAAATTGAATAAACCAATTTGAATTAAAACTACATAAATTATTATTTAAAGACTGAATAATCAAATTATTTGTCTAAGGCGTGACTTTAAAAACATAACAGATTTCAAATAAAAACAAATGAATCAAAATATTTTTATTAATAATATTTTTTATTTGAAAGAATGAATGAATGATTATGATTTACATATCTAAAGGGCTTGCACATAAAATTTCCTAATAGCAAATCGAAAGATTTCAAGCGTTATCGAAATCATACTTGTATAGAGAAACCTTTATCGAGTCAAATAACTGAATATGAATCCAATTATCTAAATGAACTTCTTTCATTTTCAGCAGTTGAATTATTATCACACTTTTTTCGAGTAGTTTGCAAATACCTTAAGCGGATATTAATTTCAATTATAGATTTTTAATTTCAACTTCATACATTTTTTGAAACATGGATAGTTTAGTTTAGTTCAGTTATATTAACGTACCGCTTTAAAGCAACACTGCAGCTACTTTGGGACGGACCTCGTCATTTTGAACCTCCGTCAGATGTCGAGGACGACACATGAGCTAGCAAACTTCCTCCACATACCAGTGGGCTTAGAAAAAATGGAGCTTTTCTGTCATTTATCACTCTGCATCCATTTTCTGTTGCTTAAGCGCAAAATAGCTTCTTTTTTTTTCAAACCAAAACAGATCAGATAACTAAGAGTTTAAGCGAGATTGCATCGAAAAAGCAGACTTCTTTTTATTGCCCACTTCTTCTGTATCTTGAGCTAAATTTTAAAGCTATTTCTTATTTATTTCTGGACATTGATTCCTTTCTTTTCTCTCTTTCATTTAGATTATTTCATGTTTGTAAAGATAGAATTTAATTATCGATTTTATAATCAATTTTTGATGTGCTAAAGTTTTGAAATTTTGTGTATTTGTACATTCTCGCTTCTGGAACAATATTTTAAATTCGATTAATACATTTCAATCGATAAACTAAAAAATTAATTAATTAAAAAAATTTAATCGATTAATTTAACTAAAATTTTATTTTAGTGAGTTGAGCTACATAAGTAGGCCTCAAAATAAAAATGAATTATAAATTAAAATTCTTGAATTATTAAGTATTAGAAAAAATAAATAATTAAAATGCAAAAAATTATTCTTTTGAGTGCACCAATAAAAGTATCAAATAAAAGTGCTTTTAAATGAGATTCTTTATTAAAATTTTTTTGTAAATAAATCATACTTGTATAGAGAAACCTTTATCGAGTCAAATAACTGAATATGAATCCAATTTTTTTGTAAATAAAATTTAATGTTAATAACTAATCTTATTATTTGCATATTACATTTATATTGAGTATAATGAAGTTTCGAGTAACTTATTCTTTTTTTTTTGTATAAAAATAGGCTTTGTTCACAATGATATAAAATATTTCCTTTGTAAAATATTCATAATCTACTTATTATTTTTGTAAGAAAATCTCTATTATTAAAACGATATTCATCGACAATGTTTTTCCAGTTTAATATACATGCTTGAGAATCAAGAGATTTATTTTTGTCACAGTTGCAAGTGAGAGATGACAGAAATTATACATAAATGAGTCATTTGTCAATCATTTTTCGAAACTATTACCTTTGTGGAATTGTATATACAAGCAATACTATCGGCAAAAATTTTAACTATTCATTTGAATGCTTGCGATTCGTCACCGGCAAGTGCTTAACCTTCACGCTCTTTTGACAGACAGGACGTTTAACCGGCATGTCTCCGAAAGTCCTTGTCATTTAGTTACACATCCTTTAGGATAGATAATTTGCAAATGGTGACTAATTTTTATTTTATATTACATAATAACATTTACAGTTTATATTAACATAATTTATCTGGAAAGAATAGATAAATTTACATTTCTATTTTATCATAAAAATAACTGGTTCAATAAGAAAGGATAGGTGTCTTGTAAGTTTTATACCAATTATATTTTATATTAAGTATATAATTACTGGGAAACCTTTAACTTTCATTCTCATTTGTCCGATATATCTCTGAAGGTTCAAGTATTTAGTTTCAGTTCCTTAAGGACAGATTATTTGTAGAATGTGACTAATTATGTTGTGTATTACATGTAATTTGTGTATTAAATAAACATTTACATTTTATATTGATTATAATGCACAATACGTAACTGATTAATCTGGAAAAAAATAGGTAAATTTACATTTCTCTATTGCAAAAATAACTTGCTTAATTAGAAAGGATAGACGTCTTGTGAGTTTCATACTAATTATATTTTATACTAAGCTTATAATTGCGGACAAGCATCTAACCTTCATACTAATTTAGCCGACATGTCTTCGAAGGTCCATGACATTTAGTTACAGATCCTTAAGGATAGATAATTTGTAAACTGTGACTATTCATATTATATACTACATATTATTTGTGCATTAAAATAACATTTACATTTTATATTAATTACTATATACAATGCGTTGCAAATTAAATTGGAAAGAATAGGTAAATTAACATTTTATACTCATTGTATTTTATTGTAAACATAGCTTTCTCAGTTAAAAAAGGATAGATGTCTTGTAAGTTTCATATTAACTATATTGTATAATATACATATAATTGCATGCTATACAAGGTCTTTGAAAAATAACTGATAAGTTTTTAATTTATGTGTATTTCTTGTATTTTATAATTTCCTTTATTTTAGATAATCTAACAGATTTAATGAGATTTGATAGACAATTTCACAAATTTAATCATTAACGCTTATTGTAACCAAAATAAAGAAAGTCAACCAATCCAAAGCTGATACGTGGGTAGAAATATTATATATATATATATATATATATATAAACGAAAGCAACCAGCACTTTTTTTTTTACAAAGTATTCCATTAGATTTGAAAGAATATCAAAAGAAAAAAAAAACGTTGCAATTTTTGCAACGTCGAATTAACTATGTTATAAGATAATTAGTTTTAACTTAATATTTATTTAAATAACTAATTGATTGTGTTCTCACGAGTTCCACTAAACTGCACTTTTTACTTATTTATTAACCGACTACAAGACATTTCGTCTTGCAGCTTACAGTGACGCGCTGATGATATGCTCGCCTTGCAAGTTATAGAACTATTAAATTAAAAGAAACTTCAACTGCTTGTATTGTATAAGACACAATACAAGCAGTATTGTGTAAGATATGTATTGTATAAGATAATTAGTCTTAATAAAATATTTATTTTGAATAATAAATTGATTACAATATCAAGAATTCCACTAAACTGCATTTTTTAAGTATTTATTATCTTATTATTTCGTCCTATAGTTTATAATGAAGCGCTAATGATATAACGCCTTGTAAGTTACAGAACTGTTAAATTAAAAGAAACTTCAACTGTTTATTATTAGAAAAAATTGTGAATTAATTTCACGAAATATATCTCAAAAACCGAAGTTTCAAAATGTATCTGCTATCCATTAATATTCCATGTTAGTTTTTGTTATTTTATATATTAATTGGATACTGTGTTACCAGTAAATAATGATAAAACATTCGTTCTCATCAGTGCTAAGGTGCTTAAAAAATGAGATCCCAAAGTATTCGGTCATTAATATCCTTCTCCTTTTATTTTCCCCTTTGCAACCAGGAAGAAAACGCATTTTGACAGGCAACCCATTACCGAAACGGAAGTCTTACACTTGGTTGTTCGTATATCCTTGGAAAGTACTTTTCTTTTCAGGGTGGCATTAAGGCGATGCTTCGGTTTCAATAGGCCTTTCAGACTTTCAACCAGTATTCTTTCACCCAATGGTCGGAGTGAAGACAATGCACTTAGATCTATTGTTTCGCAAGGCTGAACAAGAAGGTCAACTGAGAAAATTCTTTAAAATACAAACTCTTCCGCTCGTTTATTCACATGGGCCAAATATATACTGATAACCTCTCAATCAACAACTAAATTTATTGTTAAATATGAATTTTTTTAAAGATATATTCCGGGGATTTACCTTACGGTTATGATTAAGAATGTTCATTTGTTTTAGAATTCGTGTTAGTCATCAACTGTAGAATGCAAATACTTGCAAAATTAATAGTGATATGGGGCATAAGAAAAATAATAAATTTTGTCACCTGTTCATTGTAAAAAACAGTAGCTGTTTAAAATCCTTTAAGTTAATAACCTTTTAATTGACTTCTCCATGCTTCATATTTTCTTCGAATTATCGTTTTTTTTAAGCTTATAAACAAAAATTCAATTTTATTGATGTAATAAATCGCAGTGAAAAGAATAGCGCAGCAACTGTAAAATCGTAGGTAAACCAAATAATGTAGCAATTGAGAGCATGGAACTTACATTATTTTGTCATTCCTAGAATATACTCAAAAACAAAAATTTCTGAAAAATAAATAAGAAACAGATTTAGATAAGAAATAACAATTTTGATATGAAGTGAAGGGGGAGGGGAGAATTAACATTGATCCTTTTTAGTGGTTCTTAAGGAAAAATTTAAATTGTGTAGTTACTACTTCTGAAAACAATGTAAACTTTACTGTGATTTTTTTCACGCTATGTTTTATTTAGTGTAGGATAGCTTGTGGTAAAAAAGTATATTCATCATGAATAACACCTTGAAGTTCTTAGACAACTAGGTGTGGCTACAGTGATTTAATAAGACGTTCTACCGCGTGTTGGATTTAAATTCGTAGAATAGATGGGCACTCCCTCCATAGATTTCTTTTTATCTTCTGATAATCTAGCACAATGCGTTGAGAACGCATTATCAATGGTTGCGAAAAAGTTATAGGCAGTTACATAGCCAACAACTTAATATAACGATTCAGAATTTATGTATCTATATTTCAGCATTGAATTTGAAAAACAATATCCATTCGTACTATATTCCCACTGCATGTTGGTGTCTTTCAAGACGAAAACGTATTAATCGGGAGAATTCTTTTCCTCTTTATGGCACTTCTGTTACGATAATCTAAATTCTAATTCACCCAGCATATTTCTCGATAAGACCGGTATTGATGTATGGCTCCTAAATTTGTGTGTGGGGGGGGGGGGGGAGGGGGAGTAGCACTTTCGCCCAAAACAGTAAGAAGTCGCAAGGTTTTCAAAATAAACATCTGATGAAGATTGTTAACGCGCCCTGGTAGGTCAAAAGGAAAATACTTCATGATAATCTCTAAATTCAGCTTATTTCGGAATTTATCAAACGAACATCCATTAATTTCTACGAAAAATTACCCCAGATTCGTAACGAGTTACTTCAAATGCCAGCATATGATCCAGCTGCGCTCAGCTCGAGAATAAGTCCTAGGGCTTCAATCGACAACTCTTATATTAGTTTTCCGTCTGTAAAAAGACTGACAATTTACAAACTCTGTTATCAATCTGACGGATTAAAATCTCTCAAAACTATTCCTGTTTCGGCCTTAGATAGCTACAATGAGCTAAAAGCATGAAATTTCTGGATTTTTTTCAAAAATAATTAATCAAAATAGTTAAATCTATTCCCTTAGAAAAAGGCACTTGCAATGTGTCTTTCCCCCATAAATAATCAAAACATTATGCCGGCGTCCTGGCATAGGGGTAGCGTGTCTTCCTCGTGATCTGGGCGTCCCGGGTTCGAGTCCCGGTTTGGGCATGGTTGTTCTATCTGTGAGATGTGTGAATGTGCCCTCCTGTAAAAAGGGGTTGTGCAAGCGAATGAGTGATGCGTGAGTAGCTAAGTCGTTCCCTTGGCCCTAGTTGGCGCTACTATAAAAACAAAAGACGCTCCCCCTCAGGCTTAAATCGACTGTCTCTGAACAGCGGGGCTTGTCCATGGCAAATGCCATAATTACAAACAATCAAAATATTATTTTTTATTAATAATTATATCATAGAAATATTAATCTAACAATTCTAACAAATTTCATGACGTTAAATCTTTATGCGCTCGTCCAACCTAGTTTCAATTAATTTTAATCTTTCCCTAAACTTACAAATTATAATAACTATTCCAAATTATGACGTGGAGAGGTTCGTGACCATTTTATGACACAGCGGAACTCCGAAACATCACGACGTTGCCGTTGCCGATATAGTTTGCATTGTGAAGCAAATCATATGTTTCCTGACAAACAACCCTCTTTTTTGTAAACTCTAATTTATGGAATTTATATTTTACGGTTAATAAGATTAATCGGTTTTTATTAATAATAACTGATTAATCACATTGATCGGAACATCTAAATAGTCGAGTTTCTCCAACAGAAGTTGTTTTCCATTGCTATCGTTATCAAACGGCTGCCCTGAAAGCAGATTATGGGTCATTACGAGCTTCACCTAGTTGGCTGCATACATCTCCAATATCTTTTAACTGTTTTCCATGTTTTTTTTAATTGACTACTTTTAGGTCTTCACAGACATTGACTTAGTGTTTGCCTCGCTTCCAATCATCTACCGTCGTTCACAATTTCAAATCTCTTCTCAATGCTTTATCTTCCTCAGGATACATTTTTATTCATTTGGTCGAACAGTTCCTGAAATTAGAATTTTAATTTGCGCTCCATATGCTGAAGAACAGTAGCACACATTTGTACATTTCTTTGTAGTGAAGGTGAATTCCTTTAGATTACTTTATACCATAGCATTATGAAGTTGATCGACCAGCAAATAGGTTTTACTAGGCTTCAATTATTAGAATTAATAAAAATCACATTATAATAATTGTTTCTATTTTTTTCCTTGTAAATTTCATGCAGTTTTTATCAAAGCAAATCTTTCTTTTTGAGACAAAAAGTAAACACTTTTCCCCCAAATAGAAGATACCATCTAATTAAAAAACTAAAAATCTAATTTTAAAAATCCAAAATTTAGATTATAATTTACACTTATGTTCTCATATGCAGAGTAATATTCATTTCCACAAAAGAAAAAAAAGTATATTTTGGATATTGATGGTAGTTTCTCTGTTTTGAAACAGTGGATTTCAGGAATGAAATTCGATTCCACCGAAGAAACGTCATGCATTTCAGCCCGATGCACTTTAATCCAGCAATGGTGGCCGAGCGTCTTCCCGTTGATCCGATACAGAACATGCGTGTTGATTACGATATCGTCTTCATCAGCTGTTCAAAATTGTTAAGTTTAACGCAAAATAACCCTCTAATTGCATCAAAAATATTAAACCGAATTAAATTTTACCTTGAAACACGATCAATTAGACATTTCTATCTTTTGCTTGCATTATTAACAACCAAAAGGTAATAATAAAAGTT
>JAPMOR010102015.1:21403-31654 GCA_026543865.1 Argiope aurantia | reverse complement strand
CCACAAAATTTCATATGTTATTGGTCCTTCTAGGATTCTACACTAGAATTTCTATTTTAGTAAGAGTTATATATATATATACATATGTTACAGGGAAAACCCGAAATCATTCAAAACGCGAATTAACTAGGGAAAACGAGTTCTGACTGGCAGCGCCAGGGAAAACCCAAATTTACTAAGGAAAACGCGTTTTCACTAACAAAGCCAGGGATAACCGTTTTATTCGTGTTTTGTTGGACAAATTATTTTAATCTATCCAAAATTATTATATTAAATTATAATTAGTAAAAAAGTATTTGAGGAAAAATCCTATCATTGAAGAAAAAAAAATACTTTCTTTGGATATTGTTTAAAGCAGTACCGTTATTATATATAATTTATTTCGACAAGACAAATTACTGTAACACTTGGAATTGCAAAGAGAATCATTTTTTTATACATAAACATCTATTTGAAGAACTGTGTTTTTTACAAGAAAAGTGAACGAACCCTTGCCCAGTTCCTATAGCTCTTTTTCTTGCTGCTTTTCTCAGTGATATTTCCTGATTCCGTACTTGTTCTTCAGCCAAGAAAAGTTTCTGAGATACATCGAATTCAGATCTAAAAATCAGGGAATATGTTAAACTTTTGTATCAAACTTGCACCCTGAATAGATATAATCTACTACATCAATACTTATAAAATAATTTAATGTTAATATAAATTGAATAAATTATATTTATTAAAAATACTAAACTAATTAAGTTCAAATATCATTTCTTACCTGGAATACAGTTTGTTCAGAATTCCATCTTTTGCACCATTTTTGTACAGGCCATCTTTATTTTTTCAAGCACTACACAGATGAGATTTCGCAAATCAGCTTTTCCTCTATCAACATCTGGAATGGGAACAACACATTACTTCCAATATCAACCTCAGGGCGTGTTGTATCAGAGATTTTTTTATTCGTTTGCCTTGCTTTATTAAATTTTCTTTGGCTTCCTTTTTAATTAGAAAAATATTGGTCGACTTCTTAGCAAGCATATGCTCCCCTGATTGTGCTTGTCCAGTTTCTTGTTCTTCTGCAATCATATCGTCGAAAATTTTCAGAAACTGATCCTCTTCATCGGTAGTTTTTGTAATATCTTATGGCAAAGTTGAGGTTGTCATTTTAACCTTGGTTCAATCCCAAACATAGCTTTGTATGGTGATTGTTTATTTTCTGAATGTAGAGCTCTGTTTGTCATGAATTGGACAAAAAGACGCCCATAGGACCACTTTGTAGTTTTATTATCCTTCATCCATGAAACGAATATATTTTCTTTCGTCTTGGTTGGCCCTCTTAATCGAACCCTGCGACTGGTTGTGACGAGGTTTCCCATGAGCAATATTCAATTCTGGCCAATACTTACGCAGCTGCTGTATAACTGGATTTACATACTCTTCCATTATCAGATTGCAGTATGCAAGGAGCCCCAAATATAAAAACGATATCAAGTACTACAACGCAACCTCCTCCGCTCTTTCGCTCTCAAGTTGTCGTAGTAACACCCATTTTTTTAAATGGCCTGGTAAACCCTAATAAACTTAAATTCATTATCTGCCTGAGATTGCATGTCAATTAAATGCACTTGGAAGCGACTATTCATTTCTGAGTGAATGATAGGTTTAGAAACCAAACTTTTCTTTTTTATATATATTTTTTTCTGTTGACATGTTTTACACATTCATAAAAAAAATCGTATAATCTCAGTGGTTATGTTAGCATATTCTCTTGAAGTCTCTACCCCTATGTCCTATGGCCACATGTGCACTTTCGATGACATCAAAAATCTCTTCAACTGGTAAATAATTTTTTATGGGTTCATTTGCAGAAATCATCAGTTTTTTTTTATTCCGCTGATTTCAAGAATGTCAAACATTTTTAATCTGTGGTACTGAACAGAAGTCGTGCTAATAGCAGATTTTGCTTCTTCAACCTCAGCAAAAAGAGTTTTGTATTCCTTACGTGTAATCACATTCAAATTATTCTGTTTTTTTCAGTAACAATTGTAATTATTGAAGAAATTTATTTTTCCACTTCTTACCTAAAAAAGCAATAACAATTTCTTCACTCATCATAAATATTAAACCAGCACAAACACGTTCCATTAAGAATAAATTTGAACAACTGTACTTTCATTTGAAAATTTCACGAACAAGAAATCTAGAAAATCTTTATCTATCTTTAACTCGACAAAACTATAAATAACTAGAGAAAATCCGTTCTCTTTAGCGCTGTAATTCGGGTTTTCCCTGGCGCTGCCAGTTAGAACGCGTATTCCCTAGTTAATTTCCCTAGTTAATTTTGACTGATTTCGGGTTTTCACTGTAGCATATATATTTACACTTGATATTTTTGTGTAACAGTCGCAATATATAATATCCATGATTCCTTCCTTTTTTTCTAAACCACTTAAATTAGATTTAAAAGAGTTAAGCAAAATTAACTTTTCCATGAAATATATGCTTTAGAATTATTTCTTTAAGGATAAAAAGTATCTATAAATGTAGTTGTTATATTTAATTTCA
This sequence comes from Argiope aurantia, assembly GCA_026543865.1. NCBI lineage: Eukaryota > Metazoa > Arthropoda > Arachnida > Araneae > Araneidae > Argiope > Argiope aurantia. The sequence goes on along the minus strand of JAPMOR010102015.1, from coordinate 29,101 downwards.
CAATTATTCAGTAAGTTATTTTCAATATTTCGAAATAAAATTTTTCAAAGTAAAACCAGCATAAAAACGAGCCAAAAAAAAAAAAAAAACCTTTGTAAATTGAAATTTACCAAGACAGAAAAATTACGTTTTTCGTCGATTTCATGACAAATTTTATTTCTTTAAATATTTAAATACTTAATTCATCGTTTCTGCAACTTCACTTTTTTCATAGTTATATTAGATAGGCATAATAATTTTTACCTCAACCATTCCCTATCAAATATTAATTTTTACAATTATATATTTTTAATGAATTTAGTATCCAATGCCAAAAGTAAACTATAATGCTTCTGGAATTAAAAAAATTATATATATTTCAGAATCAGAGCTACAATCTAAATTCTGAATTTTCTACTTGTACTGAAAACTACAATATTTCATTGACAAATTCACTGATCCGAGTAAACTGGTGAAAAAAAAGTTCAAAGTAAATTTTTCTTCTCCCGGGTTCTATTCCTTGTAACTCGATTTTAGGAAGAGTTTCGGATCATTTGTCGCTTGTCCTGAAAGTTCTGATCGAATGATTGTACAGGAATTCTAAAAAATGGTAGAAGTTTCCAATTTGATTGCTAGTAAATCTTGCTGAGGGTCTTTATTGCTCCATCAGTTGTTCTACTATGCTTTACTAAAAAGAAATTCTACAATAGAATTAACTTCAACTTTTTCTTTATAATTATTTACAAAGCATGCCTATGGGGTTTTAAGATAAGTATTTTCCTCAATATATTTTATGAAATTTGGCACATTCTTAGTCATCATCAAAATACATCAGAACTGGAAACATAAAAACGTTATACTTTATTTATCTAAAGCATATTCCTAGTTGGAAGAATATGCCCATCTCAAGTTATCTGAAACTAGAAAAGGATCATCCATTAAATTGGAGATTCAATCTCCTTTATACTCAATATGAGATTCATTCTCCTTTATACTTCCATCCTCAATCAATGCAATAAAAGTATTTATCAAAACATTATCAATATAATTTGAAATCAATATAATCTTTTTATCTCATCTAGAGTTGTTTTTTCCAAAAAGTTATTTTTTAATTTTACAAATGCATAAAATGTTACTGCAGAAAATGAATTGAAAAGAATCCTAATGGGATCCTGAGAGTTAATTTTCATTTTCCACCTTCTTAAAAAATCGTTAATTTCCAATCTGCAGTCATAGCATCAAGGGGCTCATTAAATAGTATTAACGACACATCCTAATTACTTGTAATTAACTGTTAATTTATACCGTGAGCTTCGCATTCTAATAACCATCCAACGTTTTTTATACACTTTAAATTCTGCCAAACAGGTCATATGTTTTCTTTCATCGTTGAGCTCAGCCATGCTGATTTCTTTATTTCTATGATTCTTACTTTGACTTACATCGTATTTTAAATAAGCATTTACTAATGCATAAGCAAGGAGTGATTATTAAACATCCGGGCTAATGGTTAGATGAATATCATTAACGACTCATTATTAAGTCAAAGGTCTTCATTGAGAGAAATTCCTTGCAATTTACTGGTGATGGAAAAGGTTTCTAAAAGTTTTATCTTTTTTATGTTTTCTTTGAAGTAACGCAAAAACGTTTGTTAAAATGTTTTTAAAGAAGGTATGACTTTGGGAATATCACTTTAGAGAGTTGAGAATTGAGTGAACTTACTGAAGAAGGTTATCAATTTTAATACTTCAATTAATTTACACTATTAAATAAACAATATTTTCAAACCGTTTCTTAAGATTTCACTTGCTTTAGAAACTTTTATTAGTATGTTTTAGTGTTGAAAATAGTTTTCAGTTAATAGTGATTTAAATAATTTTAGGTACATACTGTATTAATTAAGTGCTGTTAGAGTCACAATACAAATTCAGTATGCATTAAAGAATAAAAGAAAATTATATACAGTATAAAATAATCGATGAAATAGAAATTTGCAATAACAGAACAGTACAGATAGACGAATAGCAGTGTATGAAGAATGCAAAGCTTCTAACGGCAAATATTTCAGACTCTATTTGTTACAATTTGAATGCATATCACGGAATAAATACTCAATTTTTGCCACATTTTTAAATCAGTAATTTCATAAATCATAATAATAAAAAAGGATGTTTGAATGATGGAATTCATTTCATTAGATTTAGAAAAATAAATAGTGATTACACTAGAATTTTGTTTTTGTTTTCTTGATGGCCTGCACAAAGCATAATCTATACAAAGAGAGTAAATTTGCAGAAATACATATACATGAAAAGGCATGGATATATAAAAAAACAAGTCTTTAGTTAGTTGCAAGTCTTTAGTTAAAAAAATTAAAAATCAAAATAATGTAAAGTAATATAAAAGTTGAAATCGTCGGTCCTCTGTTGAAACAAAAAAATATTTATATATGTCGAAATTCCTTTTTTTATTTTAAATGCATTGATAATTACAGATACAACAATTACTAAACATAGCTCGCTATTTATAACATTTCTTTTGAAATAATTATTTATTTTGCATAAATATGTGCATTTCATTTTTCAGAAAGAAAGAAAAATAGAAAGGCCTACTCTAATTTCATTTCGAAATGCCTACCGCCACACGAAAGAACGAATATACTTTTCATTGCAACAATCTGCTCTTTTAACCACTTATTTCTTCTTGATCAATACCACCATACAATTTTCCATTCACTCATAACGACAACCGTAACTCCCACTCCATGTATTTTGAATCTATTCTGATCTGAAATAGTTTAAAGATACTTCAAAAGAACTAAGAATAAATTCTCGATCCTATTGAAATGCAGTAAGAAAAGTTTTTGATCGTTATCTATCTTGTAAAATTTATGGTGCGTAGTGAATTTTTGTTGAGTGTATGCAGATCTCCCACCTCTTGATTTATAAATTTGGCCAAAATGCCAAAACTACTCTTATCCATATTGCTAAAATTAACAATCTGTTAGTCCTAACCATAACGAGTGGTCTCCCAAAAGCGTTCTAGCATACACTCTAATGAACTTGTAACGCCAGTGAACGCCTTACATGTTATTGGCTACAATAGTTACGAAATATTAACTTTTGGCATGAATTTAACATTTTTTCTGTACTTATCGTGCCACCTTTGGCGAATTATTTGGCTTTAAATTCCTGTCCAAAAGACAAATTTGGGTTTAGACATGTTTTCACAACCAATTGAAACATAAATTTGGTACAAAGTTACACTTGTAATCACAAAATCCCATACAAAATTGGAAAAATTTAGGTCATTACGTTTTTGAATTATCGCTTTTGATTGACAGATAGTCAACCCGCAGTTCGATTTGATTCAAAATTTGACAATTGTCTGTATTATATAATGTACTAAATCTCTGCACCGAATTTCATTTAACTCTTTTTGCTTTGTAATTATCGTGTTCAATTATATTCTTCGGATAGATGGACTTCCTCTGAACAGATTTTACTCAAAAGTTGAGAGAAATCTGCAAATTTGATGCAAAGTATTCAAAGTACTATCCTTTGTGCTTGTGAGTCAATGTAGAATTACATTACAATGGTTATGCCCCGTTAAAGTTTGCAATTTAATTTACAGTGATTTGTAGTAAATGTAACTGAATGCAACAGCCTCCAATGTTATAATAACTTGTAATGCATACAATAAGTATCAATACTTGAGTCAACTTATAATGTGAAAAACATTCAAAAATACACGCATAAATTCAGTGATATATTTCACTAAATGGTTTTTCATAAATGAATTTGTTTTACTGTTAAAGCCAAGTGATAAACTTTTATGAATAAGATTTAATAAAATTTTCTTCATCACTGAATCATTTAACAATTCAGTTTAACTTTTCAGTGTCTCGTTCTGGCCTGTATGTATGAAAAGTATTTTAGGGCATTCCCAAATTCTATAATTTAACAAGTTTTATCTGAACACCATTTGCTACTGTGAAGAAAAGATACTTAAAAAAAGATAAAATTCTAGATATTAAAATAACATACTAATTGCGTCACACTAAATTAAAACATAAAACGTACCATCACTTAAAATGGGTGAAGTGGTCAATATAATTTTAACAGAGACAGTAATCTATTATGGAAACATCCAAAATATTTTGAATAAAAAAAACTAAGTTAGTAATTTACTTTTGACTTTGTATGTGCTCTCATGCAGTGACTAGAATGCATGAATCAACGAAAAGATTCATTACCTTGTTGTAGTTATGTTTGAACTAGAATTTCTTTGACTCATCAAAATTCAATTGCTTTTTGATAAATGTTTCTTATTTGAAGCATTGGTATTTTTTTATTTCGATGTTTTTAGTCCGGAAATAGTTCTTTCTTTTACTTTAATTTTAAATGTCTGATGAAATTTTTGTGAAATTCTTCCAACTTTAGGCATGCTACTGTCTTATTCAATCCATCACCGAATACAATCAATGTCACTTACTTTTGCTTCAAAGGAAAAGATTTCATGACTTTTATATTGCTTCGAGCATAGCACAAAGAAGTTGAAGAAGCAGAAAGCCAAAATATTATGATTTTTTAAAAGATATTTTAAGAAACTCAGTAAAATCTTGACAAAAAGAAAATGTATTTGTAACAATATAAATTTATTTAATACGTGTCGTCGCCGATATAAACACTATATCTTGGACAACTTATCTTCAAAAACCGGGTATACGTAACCTTCGACAAGACTTCTTCTGGCTTGTTCAAGTTTTCATTTTCTTATCAGAGCATAGTAAAGATAAACTATACATTCATTACTTGATATTAGATTCATTAGTAGATTTTACATTCATTACTTGATTATAGATTCATTAATAGGCTTTATATTCATTACTGCATTATAGATTCACATGTAAACTTTACATTCAAAACGAAACTATATTTACTAGTAGACTATGCATACGCTACTAGACAATATATTCATTAGTAGACTATGCATACGCTACTAGACAATATATTCATTAGTAGACTATGCATTCAATAATAGATTATACTTTTGCTAGTAGAATATACAATCATTACGAAACTATATATTATCTGCTTGTAGACTATACATTCACTACTAAACTATATATATATATTAGTAGACAATATATACACTACCAGACTATATATTAATTAATAGGCTATGAATTCATTAGCAGACTTTATATTTACTTCTAAGCAGAAAATTCACTACGAAATTATATATTTACTAGTCGACTATACATTCATTATGGAACTATATATTTGCTAGTCGATTATACATTCACTAGGGAGATATATATTTTGCAGACTATATATTCACAACCAGGATATAAATTCATTGGTAGGCTATGCATTCAGTAATAGGCTATACATTCATTGGTAGACACAATACATTCACTACTAGAAATAATATAAATTCACCACCTTGCACTCGCGATGGAAATTTGTATGGTCTCAAAATATCGCCTTATTTAAAAGGCACATTAGGATTTAAGTTAAGTATTGGGTATAGAATGACTGTGGATGGTTAGGGCATTTCATAAACTGTAATTGCACAACTTTGTCATGAGAGACGTGACAAAAAGAATTATATTTTTACATCACAATTGCAACATCTATTTACTAAATATGGCATGTAATTGCACAACTGTTTCATGAGAGACATCACAAGAAGTATTCTATTTCCTCATCTCATGGATATTCATAATCTTACATGTATGTAAGTGCTCAAATGTTTCAAGGAAGACATGACAAGGAGTATGGTGGTTTCGCATCTCAATTGGAGAATCTGGTTCCTAAATACAAAAGGTTATTTTCAGAGCATTGCCCGATGAATTCCAGCAGCTGTCCACTGGTTGGTCTCTTTTGAACATAGTCCATAGCCTATTTGTAACTTTTAAAACAAAATGACGGGAAAACATTAAAAGAACTTACTTATTTCAACTAATGATCCTTTATATGATGGTTATGTACTGAATTTTGACGAAAATTATATATTTTTTAGCAATCAGGAATGGAGAAAAATTTATTTCTTCTTTAAAGTAACGAAATTCACAGAAATTTAAATTACCTATGAATTATTACCTAAATTACCAGACGTAATCTTATAATCTATTGTGTCACTGTCATGTATAAATGTGCCGCACACGATATAAAATTACAAGTGAGTTTTTTCAATCGTCATTATAGAAATTAATTTGAATATGATTTTCAACTCATTATCTTCATTTTAAACTGAATGTTGTGACAAGTCAACTTTGCTGATTAAATTTAACAGTTTATACCAATACCTGCACAATCAAAATCTATTTCATTTTTATCAGAAAATAATTTGCTACGAATAAATAAATTGAATTGAAACGAAGCTCATTAAATCACCCCGTTGATGTTCTTGATCAAAGAAAACTGTTTAGATTTGTTCTGATTATATTTAAAATCCCGACAGATATCAGAATTCTTACATCCAGAATTAAGCATTATTATTCGTACTATATTTCAAAATATCACAAAAATTTGGGAAAATCGGGACACTTTGTTTATCTCTTTATTAGAAAGACAACTATGTAAGTACAATTCAACTCAAACTACATTTCACAATCTTAAAATTGAGATTAATCTGCACTCATCAAAGAATGCAAGTAAGTGCACAGGAAAATGAGAGCGAATATAAAAGAATCTGAACAGGATTGAAGTAAAGCAAAAAATATAAAAAAAGAATTAAAAGATCTCACGGGTAAGATGATTTGAATACGAGAGTGACACTTTGCATTATTCATACAGAAAAATGCCTTAAAATGCCTTTGATCATTTCATAAATTTTAAATTACGTGGCATTTCATAATTTGCTTATGTATTGCTTTCATTACTGCGATTCATTTGAAAAAAATCTTATGGCTGGGAATGATGGAAAACATTTTTTTTTTTTTGCATTTTTCTCCGGAGTGTAAGTTTCTTTACCAGGACAGCATTATGCAATTTATTTTCAAATAATAAACAGCCCAGGTTAATGGTGTACAGGCCAATATCTGTATTTTGGTGTATTGGTTTCTTCAAGTATCTCAATGCAAGTTGTATTTGAAAAACCTGGAAACAGTTACAGATAGTCGTGTAAAAAAATATAGAAGGAGAAAAATTTAACATACACTATTTTCTGGAAAGCAAACCCTCTCCCCCCCACACACACAGACACACTGTATCTCTACAAGACATAACACTGCAAATGCAGTAATAATAACTTGGAAATAATATAAAATATCCAAATTTTTTATGAAAAGCATGAAAATAATACAATAAAAAGACTTTTGTTTTTGATCTATTATTTTTTTTTTATTTCTCATATACTTAGTATTGAAAAATGTAGTATTCGTCGAAAAAATTCGAACTGAAAATTTCGATGAATTTTCAAGTTCCAGACCTCCCTAAGATCGAAATATATATTTTTGGTAAATATCTGTATTTCTGTCTGCGACAAAGGTAACTCAAAAACACATTGAGTTAGATGGTTGGAATTTGGTGTACGGTATAACAAATTTTGCAGATATCTCTAAAATGTTGAGTAAAATATGTTGTCCATCTTTCACATTGTAAGTTAACGCGATAGCTAACAAAACGAAGGGAGTTAGATAGACAAAATTCAATAAATACAATTAACATCTATAGTATACATCTATAGTATACATCTATAGTATACATCTAT
>JAPMOR010102015.1:0-18935 GCA_026543865.1 Argiope aurantia | reverse complement strand
ATATAGAGTGCGTATTTTTGTAAGATATAATTGTTTTTGCACTTTTGTCAGAAAATTTATATTATTTCAAACGGACATTTTCAAAGATCAGTTCTTTTCCCTTAATTACATCAAATAAAGAAGGCCACTTGTTAAAAATTTTGTCACAGATGGCGATATTTTTAATTAGTTTGTTTCATATAATTGTAACACAATGTACAAGTTAGGCATCAGTTATTAAATCCTTTAAAAATTTCTTAGAATATAAATGATCATATGAAAGTGCTAAAAACTTTCTTTTAAAATTAAATTCTTATGCAAAAAAAAAGGAAACAAAATTTTATCATTAGAAATTTATTGCAAATATAACTTCAATTTTGTAGCTAAAGATTATTTAAAAAAATAACAACACATTTAATGTTTAATGCAAATGAATGATCAAATTGAAGAGTAGAATAAATTATTGAATGAATATACTTTTGATATACGTATATAGCTTTTTATGTAACAGCTTTCATAATAGGGAAAGTATTATAGAATTAATCATGCTCTGAAAATGACTAATTAATATGGTTTTTAATACTCACGTCGTACAGAAAATGTCTTACATGGCTTTTTCTCGCTAATCTTAGTATTAGATCCCCCTACTGTAATCGATGATTTAATAAGCTTAACTTCAAGGTAGTACTTTTACGTCACCTCTAGATATTTCATTTTAGAAATTAACTTATAAATAATTTGTATCATAATGTATGTCCAACCACAAATGGTTCATAACACATTCCTGTACTTTCTGTCTATCGCTACGGCATTGGATGATGTTTTTGAGAATGGAGTGATAAAACGTAAAATTGTTGAATGCTGCTTAAGTGTAAATAATATTTACTTTTAATATGGTATAACGCAGTTATAATAACCTTTAATTAATCTAAAACTTCTTTAACTCCAAAAGCTAATCAAATATTTCCACAGTCTGAATTTTTGTTACGTTCTTTTGATGTTTTTTCATTAACAGAATTCTATACCAAATTTCATTCAGAAAGTTGTTCCATAAACTAAATTGATGGTTCAGTCCCGTGAATTGTCAACGAAATAACCAAAGTACAATCCTTTCTATTTTCTCATATACGTAATACAGAGAAGATATAGTAATCGTCAGAAAATTCGAACTCGAGATTTTGACGAACCTCCCCGTTTTAGACCTCCCTGAGAAAGTATCCATCTATCTGTCGGTAATTAAGATAACTCAAAACTGATTTGAGTTAGACTTTTGAAATTTGGTATAGGTCTTTATACTAAATTTGTAGGTTTCTACTAAATTTTGAGTAAATTCTATTCAGGTGCAGTCTATTTGTTCGGCTATTTCAATATAAGTTAGCAGCATAACTACAAAAGGAACGAGCTGTATAGATAATATTTGGTACATAGATTTAACATCTAGAGTGTAGACACTATCAAATTTTGGGACAAATTCATTAATGTGTTGACCGTTAGGCGATATGTACTTTCAGAAACATGTAAGCGCTGTAACTCATAAACGTAATGACTTAAATTTATCCAATTTGGTATGTGATTTTGTGACTACAAATGCAATATTGACTCAAATCTTTGTGTCAATCAGTTGTGAAAACATGTTAAAAACACAAATTCGAATTTTGGGAGCTATTAACCGAATGTTAAGGATTAATCACTAAATATCTCCACAAGAATCCCAGAATAAATTCAGTAAAAATACAATTCAAGCCAAAAGATAGTATTTCACAGATATTGTACGCTAATATATTCACAGATATTGCACGCTAATTTATTCACAAATATTGTACGCTAATCTATTCATAGATATTGTATACTAATCTATTCACAGATATTGTACGCTAATCTATTCATAGATATTGTACGCGTTCTCTAGAAAATCATATTTATTCGAGAGTATGCTAGAAAGGTCTGGGGAACCACTTACAAGGTTGTGTTATTCAGAAATATGCCTTTTTTTAGCCATGGTGGTGTCACACCATGTCTTAAAAGAAGTTTTAAAACTCGATTTCAAGGGAGAACTTTTGTATATACGAATCTGAAAGGCGTTTTAATGTGTCTACGATCATAGACCCTTCCACTTCTTCAAAGTGGAAGCTTGAAAATGGGTAGTCTTTCAGTTAAAATTCTCATCATTAGATCATGGTTAGAATTTAAGAATGTTTTGCCTTAAAAATGCCCTTTTGCAACTTCTTTTCAAAAATATATGTATATTATCCAAATAGCACAGAATAGTGCAAAATGTTGTACAATATTGTCTGATATTATTTTACATTATTCAATATTCAACAATATTATACAATATTACAAATGCATACACTATCATATTATATTGTTCAGTATATATATATATATATATATATATATATATATAATTGTTCTGTACTGGTACAATACTGTAAAATATTGTTCAATACTGTGTGGCATTATTTTATGTTATTCATTATTCAAAAATATTATACAATATCATATACTATTACACAATATCGTTCAATATATATGTGCTATTTATATAATATCTGACAAATTCATTGTAAATAAGCAAGATTTTTTTTTCAAAAAAACCTCACTATATTTTGTTCAATGATATTTTGTGTATAACTTTTGTTTCAAAAGGGTAATTTTACCTCACCGAGCATATGCTACAGACCATGCTTCTATTCATGTATTTTTTTTCTATGAGAACTATTGAATAAAGGTTCATTCGATTTCTAAAGGAGTTTCAAAATTTATCTCAGATATTCATAAATGCTTAATGGTTGCAAAACAGTTGTTTTTAATAAATGAATAAATTTTTTTCGTGCATTTACACTGCAGTTTTCTTTTAACCATGCCAACACACTGCATATCAGCTATAGTAGATTTCTAACTGATCAATAATGGATGCGTAAAAAGACCTAAAAATATGCTTGAAACTTTCTAAGAAATGCGAAGCGATATGGTCTATATCCAAAAAGTAATCTATATCTATACTTATAATAATGCTCAATATGTGTGTGTGTGTTTGTGTTGGCGCTCTACAGGCGAGACCATTCAACCTACAGCTACCAAATTTTGCACGTGTATACCTTGGTCGCTGGGAGTGTGCACCTCGGGGTTATTTTTTCGAATATTTAATTAGAATTTTATTTATTTAAAAATTAAGCGAAATTTTGGCGTGTTTCTGCTGTAATTTCCGGAAATTTTACCGCACAAAAAAGATTTTTACATGAAGTTAAAGACAAAAAATTTATCTTTTAAATGATAGCAAAGTTTTAACCGTAAATTTAAATTTATATTTTAAATGAATTTTTAAATAAATATTTTAACTATATTTTTCAACAATTTTTTTCCTACAAAATAAAATAAAATTTAAGCTGCACGAGCAAGTTTCGCATTCATGGGGAAAAATTAGCTGTTTTCAAAGTGTTACCATCACATTAATTAAAACTCCAATTAAAAATAAATGAAATCGATTGGAAATGAAATCTGCAAAAATATAATTTTCGACACGTGTCTGTAAGAAATGAAACAAATATGAAATATTATTTTTTCTAAAAAATAAATTCAAGAAAAATTATTTTATGATCTTTTACTCTCTCTATATTATTATTTCCAATAAATCAGTTTTATTTTAAGGCAAGTTTTCTTTAATATGAACAGGATATCCATTCAAATCAAGGCCACACAGCTAATTTGTAAACCTTTAGTAAGACACAAATATTCTAAAATGGTCTACATGGAAAATGATTATATTTTATGTAACTTGATTCAATAAATGCTCTAATAAATAACGAATTTTTGATTTTACATAAAGCTTCTGCTGTGGAAATCACGATTAACAAAATGTTCTTGAAACACTATTATTTTAAATAAAAAGAGTTAATTTCCAATCAACTAAATCAATCACTTAAACTGACTGATTAATGAATATATGAAAATCACTATTCAATAAAAAAGGATAATTTTAGATTTTCCATCCATCGTTTCAAAGAAAATACGCCAATCAGCGCGCAGGTTTCTCAAGATTAATTGGCCTAAAATTATGAAAATGTTGAGTTTTTCAAATTAAATTTGTTTAATTTAAAAATTTTTAAATTCATTTTTAACATTCAAATTTCATAAATAAGTCTTAGTTGATTGTGGAAAATAGAAACATTCATTCATTTATTTAAAATTTGGTATGTCCGGAATATTTCTCAGAATATGATACCTTACTACATTAAATTTAGACTTCATAATTTTTAAATATATTTATAGGCCGGAACAAAATATTATTATGGATTTCATTTTAATCCTTTTGAAAGCAAAACTAAAAACTGAATTTTGTGCTGAATCTGAGAAGTTTTTGTTGAATTATTGTTTGAGATATTACATAAATTATGAAAAATATTTTGTAGTTCACATAAGACTTAAGTACCGAGCGATTCTGTTTTCAATACTCATATTCAATAATAATAATAATTAATAAATAACAATAAAGATGATAAATAAAATAAAACGCTTGGTTTTATTAAAAAATATCTTTATATTAATTGCAATTTCATCATTTCCACTTTAAATTAAAATTGTAGTTTTACCGAAAATGACAACAAATTAGCAAAATATATATAGTAAATTGAACGAAACGATCTAAACAACAGTATAAGTTTGGTATGACTATCAAAATTTGAAGATTAAAAATGTTTTGTTTGAGAATATATTAAGAGACCAGTTACTTAAAATATTAAATTGAAAATTGTAGCGAGCGGTAATACTGGCGAACCGGATGGTCGCCAAAGGTGTCTAGTATTTATAAATAAGTTGGAGTAGTCTCTTCTATCCTTCCTGGAGTACTCTCTAATAAATGTGTCATTCTCGGACCCCTACTAAATACTGCAAATCTTAAACGAGGTCAAGGAATCCAAGAACGCTCAAAGTTTTATTTTCATACATGAATGTTGTGTATCTCGTGCTATAGAAAAAAAAAAACGAATATTTTCTTCATCAAATGCATGTTATTAGCGACAAAATATTACTATTCTGAAATATTTATTTTTGGTGGAAATCTATTACGAAATCTTTGAAAGTTTTTTAAAAATCTATTTTGACAGTATTTCTCCACACTACTAAAACCCAAATTTTGACATACAATTGCAATAGCGGTCAAAATATCACATACTGAATTTCATTTATTTAAGTAATTGTGTTTTTAGTTTAATGCATGAGAATGTAGAAATCGACAAATATGAATATTTGCTTTAAAATTTGATATAGATTTACATTTTCGGTTCTAATTCTGTGCACCAAATGTTATCCATCTAGCTCTTTAAGTTTTAAGTTATGGTATTCATTTGTATTCTGTCAGACAGACATATTTCCTGTGAATGGATTTTGTTCAAATATGGTTTAATTCCCTTGAACCAAATTTCACCCATCTAGTTCATAAAAGTTTGAGCTATCTCTTTTACAGATAGACATGCAGAAGAGAGAAATACAAACTGAGCGATATAATTCCAAAAGTACTGGCTTAGACAAGTTTGAAATGTGGTTTCGTCAAGATCTCGCTTTTGAATTATTTGCTGATTGCAATATTTTCTCTTTGTATATTTCGTATACAAGAAAGTAAAAGCATTGTTTCTCAAGAATGACATACAAATTTTATGCAAAATAATAAAAATTAATAAGTAATGCGTAATAAATATACTCATAGAATGAATGGCTTTTTTTATTTTTTCTAAGGATAGAGATTCAAATTGATATTTTCTTTGCCAAAAAATTATTAATTAATTAAATTAACATTTCAAGTGTCCTCTTTAATAATTAGAAATATTTTATTCAAAATCACCATAAAAACTATTAGTAATATTATAATTTTTGCAAAATAAAGCATTCCAAATATAAAACTAAAAGCAAGATAATTAAAGGCACTGTTCGTCAAAGGATTCTGAGACGACCATATTTCGACGACTGCATCTCATTAAGGGGTGAGACGCGGAACGATAAATGCATGTCCGATATTAACTTGGATCCTTGGAATTCCCCTATTAGATACTAGTAAATGTAAACATCTCCTTTTTTTATCTTTCCCTTCAGCCCTATTTTGACGGATTAAACCCACCCTAACGCATGCGCAAAGCGCGGAGGGTTTTATAATCCTATGCTGAACAGTACAATTGTTGATACATATTCCATTTTAAATAAAATTTGAAATATAATATTTATAGTCTGTCTGCCTTGCAACCGTATAAGCCAAAACGCAATATAAAAGAGGCAATGCAAAATTTTTTTTGAAGAAATATACACAATTTTATAAACTTTTTTGAAAGAAATGGACACAATTTTATAAATTTTTTTTATAAAATCATAAGGAATTCAACACTGAAACTTCAAGAAATAAGTAACAAATTTCTTTACAAGATGGCGGTCTTTTAGCATGCTTTCAGAAATTTCACGATTGGGTTGGTAAAGAATTGTCATTGCTACACAATGCATTTTTACCCCACATTTCCAGAGAAAATTGGATTACGCTCTGACAAGTGAATACGAGTTCTTATCAGAACATTCATGAAAAGAGAACAGCACACAAAAGAAAAAACAACATATTATAGCAAATATCCTTTTGTTCTCTATTTGCTTGCTCCTCATATTCCAGCAAAAATTACAAGCAACGTAATTAAAAGACTTGGCGGGTATTTTGAGAAACTCTTTTGTTTTGAAGTAAATTAACAGCGTATACTTATCCCTTTTCTAAGGGAAATAATCCACTAAAAACTTCTACACGTCGAGTGGAACACTTTTGTCACCGACGAAGTTAAACAATGGAGCTAGATTCTTTGACAATAAACCATTTTCTTTTTCTCGATTTGGGACTGAGCTTAATACGTTTGTTTCATAATGAAATTAATTGTGTCTGATGCTTTTAAGAATAATTTACGCACGTGCAACTAGACAACATTTTCATGCTCTAAAATTTGAAGCAAAAGTTTAATATACAAATTGATATAGATGACAAATTTTTCTGTAATATTAATATAACATATTTGTTTCTGAAAATGCTTTATAATTTCAAACCCAGGCAACAAAGAACAATTCTATTGGATCACTGAAAGGTATATTCCTTTCAAAACTATCACTCCTACAGCCACCACCTCAATTACGGAAATGAAAAGTCACCGGATAAGAAAGAGGATTCATGTTCCCTAAAGTGTCCAGTTATAGTGGTATGGTTTCTTTAGCCTCATGTTAATACTTTTCTTTTGCCATTTATGGAGTGTTTCGCATATTGGCTGTTGGTGGATCTGCTTTAATTGTTAACAACAATCGATTTAAAGAACATCGCCATGGGAACTCTTAAATATATTGCCGAAAAATTGTCATAAACATATATAAAATCGGCAAATGTGAAGTGGTTTTCTAATATTTCTATAAGTGTTTTATTTTCCTGCTTTTGTTTTCGAAAACTGCTTTATGATTTCATACCCAGGCACCGATTGACTGAATTATAATGCTAAAAAATATAGTCATTTCGCAACTATTACTCCTTCAGGCACCACCTCAAGTACGGAGATGAAAAGTCATCTAAAAAGTAAGTGGATTCCAGTTTCCCTGAAAAGTCCTGTTATATAGGTGTAGCCACATTTTGATCTTGTGCCAATTATGGGGTGTGTGGCACATTGGCTGTGGTGGCTCTATTTTAACTGTTAACATCCCTCTAGCTAAAGGGCATCGCTATAGAATTTAAAAATATTGTAGAAACACTGCCTGCTCTTGAATACGATCTTTTCTGGAGACACCTCAAGTGCGGAGATGAGAAATCGCGGAAAGTTAAATGAGTTATCGCTCGTCTGAAAATTCCAGTAACAGTGGCGATTTTTCCATATCACAATTATGTGTCATGACACTTTAGAGGCATTTGGTTGCATTAGACTCTGGAGGCTCACATTTGACCATTTTTGAATACGCCAGTGAAATCTGCCCGAATCAATTCTAAACTTATAAGAGAAATTTGTGGTATGGTAAGATTTCCATATCCCACATTTTTTTAAAAATCTAGTTGTTGTTTTCTTCAAACTGTACACATTTTTTCTCTCCAATTATCCAATTAGCTTAGAAGCCTAACGGAAAAATTATCCTGCAAGTGGATATTTAATATAATGAATGCGTCCAACGTCTGCTTATTTTATGAGCGTATCGAAACTGGAAAGAAATGCTATAAAAATATTTATAAAGGAAAGTGAGAAAAAACATATATATGTGTTAAAATAAGTTTTGAATGGTTTATAGAGAAATTCAGAATAAAAAAAAATCGCCTGCATAAAGATCGGTAAATTGCTCGTCTTAAATCTCTTTCAAAAGAAGAGAAATGAACCTTAATAAAATGATTTCGAAAGTGAATATATAAAATAAAAAATACAATCTGGCATAATCATTTAATCAAAATTACTGTTAAATTGATACAAAACTCATCAGCGAAGCAGAACTGGAGAGTTTTGGCTAAAAAATAAAATACATGCAAAACTTCGTAGGAGAATCAAATAATTTTCAATTTAGTGGTTAGGCTCGAGATGATTTTTTTTTGAAATATTATCGAAAATAGTTATATTTTTTAAAGAGTATCCCAAAATTAATGCTCCAATTATTTTGTCTTTAATCTGTAATATTTTTATTAAATAGTAAAGTATACAGGTTAATATATGGAATAATATATAGGGCAAATGGCTTCCATTAATTTGCGGGCATATACGAAAGCTTTTGTCGAAATTCTCCATGATCATTTAGCATAAATGCGGCTGAATTTCTTTGATGCATTGTTGAATTTCTTCCTTCAATGCACGCGTGCCTGTACGCTTGTTGGCAAAGACGTTTGACTTCAAATAACCCCATAAAAATAAATGCAATGGTATTAAATCACACGACCTAGGCGGCCATGGCTAGAACTTTCATATTGTAGCTGCAAAACTGTTATTATTCTTAAATATTTTTCAAAAATGAAAAATCGTTGTTCTATTATGAAACACTCCAATTTTTCTAACCCTAAACTGCCAATTGTTTATTTAATTTGGTTGCCAACACTTTACTGAAGAAATGGTGGAAAATTCATATCATGTGTTAATTTTGCAAAAGTAGAGATTGTACAAACCTCAATAAAACAAAAATATAGAGCGCGAGTGACAAAACTTTCTATTTTAATTGGGGAAAAACCTTTCTTTTGGATTAAAAGAGGTATTAATGAAAAATCTTAAGGCATTTAATAAATGATTTGCATAAAATTTTGCAAATAGCTTAAGAGATAGAATATCTGGCTCGAGAACTAAAATATAAGCTGCATCCCTATCAATTCTTTGTGTTCGTCTGATAAATAACGTGAAAATTTTCTTTTTTTTTACATTATGAAGTGCTAAAACAACCATAAAAAATTTCTAAATTAATAAGAAAATTCGGTCAAAGATTAGAATTTGAAAAATTAGCCTCTGAAGATGTAAAGTAGAATTAAAATATATATAAATGGAAATATAAAAATCAGTATAAATTCCCCACAATAGGCATTGAATGAAATTTCTAATGGTTTCGTAAAAAAAATCTGTTTAACCATTAGGGATATTTAAATAAAATAAATTTCAGAATTTTGCCAAAACTCGACATTTTACCGAAGACATCAAACTTAAGATTTGGGAATGATACAATTTCAGAGAATTGAAATTTCAATGAACTTTTATTAAACTGTTAGCACTTTAATATTATGCAAATCACGCAAATGTATTTTATTTTATTCGCATTTTTTATTTGAATTAAGCAATTTGTTTACTTGATACTAGAATTATTTCATTTATATGTATATATTCTTTTTATGAAACCATTCTTTAAATCTCACATGATTTATATGATTCAAAGAGGCTCTAATCACCAAAAGATTTTTATTTATAATCCAGCTGATATATATTGCCCAGAATTTGATCATTAAATGATCTCTTCACGTTAAATGAACTTCAATAAACCAGAAGGAAAAACGAATAAATTGTACCAACTGTATATAATTTTTATGAAACCATTTTTTTAAATTTCATGGAATTTTATATGATTCAAAGAAATTTTAATTACCAAAAGATTTTCATTTACAATACCCATCCAACTGCTGCATATTGCTTCCAATTTGATTATTAAAATATCTCCTTACGTAAAATGAACTTTATTAAACTAGGAGAGAAAACGAACTAACTCTACGAAAACTCATCTGTAAAAAACCATAAAAGAATTTTTTGTTACTCATGTTAAAAAAAAAAAAAGAGTATATGGACGTTGAAATTACAGTTGCTTTGAATAATTAAATGTTATTTGGCGCTAATTAAGAGTTAACTTTAAAACAGTAATATTGATTTCAGTGTAGTTTCATGAGTGCAAATTGGGAGTACATTAAAAAAGGCGAAAACCTTTTTAATTTTTCAATAAAATGTATTAAAACACAATGAAATTATTTCTGAATTATTTAAATATTAAAAAGATAGTCAATGAAAACTAGTTCCGTTGTCAAAATGTTGTACTTCATAAACTGATTTTAAGTATAGGTTTAATTAAATTGTATAGATTTGGGGATTTTATACACCATTTTTAACAAAAATAAACTTTAATGCATTTATTAATTAGAAATGCATTAAAGACATGCTTAGAAATTAGAAAAAAAATGCGCATTTTGGATGTAGAGCTTTTAACAATGAGGGGACCATTTAAATTATTTTTCAAATATCTATTCTGTATTTATCAAATCATTAAAAACATAATAACTGTGGCTTGATCAGTTGATAAGGTTCAATATTTTTCCAATACGCAGTGCTTTTGCGTCTCTGAACATACAACTGGACATCAAAAATAAAGTTCCCAGTAGTAGAGTCAATAGAAATTTTTCAGCCATTTCATTTAACCCTCAGAGAAAGAGATCCAGAGATCTCACTTCGAAGTTTGGTAAACGATTGTAGCGCCACCTCTGTTGTTGCTCTTGTACAGGAACTAAACGAAAGCCCCGAATTTTCGAAACGAAACCGAAACTCGCCATCATTTTGAGTGTGTTGCTTGTTGTTTTGAGGGTGTTGCTGAAGATTACCTTTTGATTCATTTTTTTGCATTTGAAATCATTATTTTGCTTGGATATATCTTGTTTTGTGCATTTCTTTTTTTTATTATTTGTTTAGATTTTTCTTTCTTGTTTACTGTGTTTCTTGTACATTTTTAGAATGGATGCGAATGCTGAACCTTGTGTGACTCCGTAAAAATCATCGAGGAAATTCTCTGTGAGCAAATTTAGATGTTGCCTTTATTGTCGAAGTCAGAATGAAACACCTGGATTGATATTATTGAAGTTTCCTTCGATTGAAAGCAGGTATGCTTAATAATTGTTTTGAAATTAAATATGAAAATAAATTTGAACGAATTAGAATGACCTTATCTAGAGAACATATCAAACTTCCATTTTTTTCATTGAATTACTGTCATATTTCGTAAATTTAATCATTTAAAATAATATTTTTAGGTATATGTCATTGATTCTTAATTTTTTTCTTAATATATTTTAATGGATTTAATGTTTGAAATATGATGAGATGGCAGAATGTTTCCTATCTTTTATTGTAATTTTACTAGTGTAACAGTTTGAATGTTTAATATTTTTCTCTGTTCTTGTATTAATCTTGTAATAGATAATAATATTTTATAGATATAATAAATAGCTTTAAATAAATAATGGTAATTCTATAATTACTAATGATAAAAAATAAAAATGGCTATTATAAATAAATATAAATCAATAATGGTAAATAATAGTAATTTTATAATGGAAAAATAATGGTAATTTTATAATTTCCTTATAAATCAATAAAAAAGGTTATATTGGACATTTACTTTTACAGTAATTGTGTTCTTCTCTCTCTCTTTTGTTTTAGAAATTTTCTGCCTGTAGGAAGGTTACAAAAAACATATTGAAGTGTGTGAACTAAAGAAAATGAATGTAAAACTGGCAGCTCCGGTAGAGAACGTCATAATATGATACTTTTCTCTTACTATTAATTCCAGCATACCTGTTCTTAAACTTTCTACGTCATCTACTTAAGAATTTATGGATTAACCTACCGCACTTATTTTATTCTGTAAAACTTTCCAAAATGTCTGATTAAAATTTGCACTTTATATTCAGTTTTACTTTAAAAGAATGAATATTTATTTATATGCGTAATGGATAGAAAATTCAAAATCAATTTTTAGATTAACTCTAAGACAAATAATAATAAATAACCTTTTAGATAGAATGAAAAGAAAGAATTATATGCATTAACAAAGGACAGTTTCCATATTTCATTCTGGAAAGAAACGATAGAGTGGATAGCAATATGGCATTTTAGATCAAGAAAAAGTAATAGGAAGATTGTTGTACCATATAAACATGATTAGATCTTAACTTTAAATGCTTTCATTGGAATTTCGAAATATTTATTCACTAAAACCAATAGATTTTATCCAGATGCCTCTGTTTGACGATGTGGAGGCTTCCGAATCAATCCAAATGCTTATGAATTCAGCTTCAAATTCTTTCAACAAGAAAGAATTGTGCGAATTAATAAATGAAAATTCTGAGGACTTGGATGAAGGAAAAAAACAATATGGCATGGATAAGTCGAACATAAGTACTCAAAATATAGTGGAACAAAATGTTTTATCATATGTATCAGGTTTTTCTTTAGCAAAAAAGTTTTTATCTTCTCATTAATGCATTAAGCATAGTAAATTACTAGTAAATAATTAAAAAAATAGATAATCATACATTTTTTTAATATATTTTAAAGAATATGACATGTGTAAATCAGGATTAAAATGGTCAACTAAATATTTATTAGAATACTTTTCTAAATCACATGAATGCTTTTCTGGTAATTTTAGCCTTTTTTTCTAAAGAGATAGTAAAGTCATAAATTTAAAACTGTTTTAAACCAAGCTATTTTAGAGTTTTTTTAATAATCATATAGAACACAAAGATAAATCACAGTGATTTTTTATTTCTTCTTTTATACGGATGATTATTAAACATAATATAAAAAAAATGAATGATGAAATGACAACCTACTATTCTCGAAAAAAATTTAAAAAAGGTTTTACATGTATAGTTTTTTTTTATTTTTAAAAAATTAGTTAGTAATAATTATGCCAGTTTGTTGTTTTCAGTTTTCCACTTTTTTTAATTTACCATCTGAAACATGATAAATATGTGACTCAAGCCAATTGTATTTTCATATTGTAAAGTTAGCATTGATATTGCATAAGAACCTTTTTCTCATAGATTTTAAATTTATAAACCTAATCACTCCTCATTTTTTATTGAAATTTCGTTTTCAAATGAGCTCATGCTATATTTACTAATATTTTTTGCTATGTAATATGTGGATTGTTTTCAATTATTTTTTTCTTCAACAAAATAAGACAACATTATTTGGGTTATTTGTTATTTATTATATGATTATTCTGTAATACTAAATATATGTATTTAATTTTGTTAGAATTTATAAAAAATTTCGGAAATTAATTTTGACTCTAAAAATAATTTAGGTAAAATTAAATTAGAGTAGCCACACCTGATATATGAGAGTGATTAAAGCTAGTATAAATGTAGAGTAAAATTGATTAGAAGTGGCCCAGATTGGAATAAAATATTTTAAAATTCATAAATTGCAGTTTAAAATCTACTGATATATATAATAATTCACAGAAAGTGAAAATTAATAATCAATAATAGAACTTAATATGCTATAATATGCAATTCATCCATTGTAAAATTTCAAATATGTTCTTTAAATTGCCAAAAGTAAGTATTTACCTACATATGAACTTTAAAAAATCATTTCTGATGGAATAGTTTTTTTTAATAAATTGATTTAATGTCATAGTGAAGGGTAAATGTAATTTAATTAATCTGAAATATGGCAATAATGCATCAGAATTTCACTACTACACAGCAAGCAGAGATGAAATTTTTTGTTTTTTATAAAAAGGGAGAAAATAAATGAAAAAAATCATTTCAGATAACAATTTATTACTGGATATTATGCCAAGACTGAAATTTGACCGAGGAAAGTCAATATAATAAATGCAATTGCTTTGTTGACATCAGTATCAAGATGTCACGAAGAAAGATGACGTCATTCCACAGCGCAATAGTTCCAAGTCGCAGGTAACAACAGAGCTGGCGCTACTGTCTATGTGAATGAACATGTTAAAAAAAGTTGCCATTAGTGTCTATGAGAGTGAGACCTCTGGATATACTTCTCTGTGATTTAACCCTTTCACTACTGACACGACCCAACCGGCCGTGTAAGTTCTATCTTATCAGATCGATTTCTGCTTCAAACAAGGGGTGCAGGATGCAAAATGAGTTATCAGCAAGGATGTTCTTGCTTTTCATCCTACACGCCTTGTTTGAAACAGAAACTGGTCTGACAAGATAGAATTTACATAGCCGATTGGGTGGGATCAGTAGTGAAAAAGGTATTGATGTAATGGAAATGTGAAATGTGAACCATGGCTTTTCAAAACACATTTCTTTAAAAAAAATCTACCAAAAATGCAAGTTTTAGAAAAAAAAAAAGTGGAAAAAAGAGATATAATGGTGAATTTAGAAATGCTACAAATGAATTCCACAGATGAATACAGATGAATTCCAAAAATGAGGTTGTAAGTATTTATAACATCAAAAATGCATACACTTTGGAAGATAAATTTCTAAGAAATAATACATATTCTGGAATATGTAAAGTCAGTATTTTGCTCAATCTCATATCTTTACTCACAATCACATATCTTTACTGAAATTAGTCGTATGTGAAGGGGAATTGATATTTTTAAATTTATAACTTAACACAAAATTTCTTTGAAGGATTTTAACTGGATTTTCCATTCATTTCTTTTTGTTATTTGTTTCATTTCTTCTATTTTTTTTCAAATATATTCTGTACAAAACCATGCTCAAAACATTTCGTATTTCGAATATTTTTTTGAAGCATTATTTCAAGAATTTCTTCAGTTTTTCAATCCATCACTGAATATAATCAATGCTTTCAAGTTCAGATAGACTGCTAAAATTCTTTCAGGATATATTAGAACGTTCTGGGAAAATCTCAAAACAACAAATAGTACAATTCTTAAAGTGCATAAAATGATAAGATTGAGCGTAAAAGAGAAATCTCTGCATTTAAGATGAGGAAAAAAATAGCACATAATAAGAATATTTCAACCATTTTCAATCGTAAGTAATTTTAAATATTATAAAAGAAAATGAAACACATTATTAGACAAAATAAATATAAAAACTCTACAGAAATTATTTTTAAAATCTTGCATATTTAATAATAAAGACGGTTTTAGAAAAAAAGAAACCAAATTTATTGAGCTTCTCTCTTTCGTCCAGAAAAATATGAATGAAATATTATAAAAAAAGGAAAAGGAAACTGTGATTAAGATTATAAATTTCCTTCTTTTTGAAAAGAAAATCAGATCTTTTGAAGACATTTTCTTATCCCGTTGTCATACCCATAAGTCTTTTGGATCCCTTCTTTCTTTATCTTTTGTTTAAAAATTCTAGTAATTGATAAACATTGAAGCCTGCAACTTCCTATATCTTGATGTGAAGATAGAAGAATAAGCAACATAAATTAATGAATAGTATGTATATATTTCTAGCTCAGCATAAATCAAAGAAGCAATGTACCTCATTTTTTTCCTGCAGGTTCCTGCGTATGCTAGCGTTGCAGATTCTTTTCATTTCAGTGCTGTGTCAGTATACGAACTTTGGTAGCAGAGTTAGAGCAGAAAATGACTGTAGCTGAAATTCGTCAGATATTGATGAACATTTAGAAAGTGATCATGATACAGAATCAAAAAGAAAATTCAGAATATTGTCGAATATCTTATTGAAACGTTTTCTGCTGTTGACAAAAGCTAGGAAATATTACTTATATAAAATGCATGCTCTTACAATATGAATAAATTGTCTTAAAATCTATGTAACAATTCATTTAAATCTGATGAATAATTTTCAGTATGTATATAAAAATGAAAGACAAAAGTTACGAATTTTAAAAGATATATTTAAGCATATTTTTATAAAAACTTCAAACGTTAACTATTTGTAAAATATAGATTTTTCCTATTCTTTCTATATTTTTATATAGAAAAAATTAAAAATAGAAAGTTTATAATTGAATTAAATAGAGAATTGAGTTTTATATGAATAAAGCGAGAAAAAATGATAAGAAATTGACGAAAAAAGGAAAGGAATAAAAAAAAGGCGATAAGCTCAAATTTAATTTTTTTAATTAAAAATTGTATTTGTGCCTTAAATAAAATTTATTACTATAAATGAATATTCATATACTCTGACCATATTTAATTTTTATATAAATAGTCAAGAAGATAGAGAATGAATGTCTGAAAACTTTAGAGTCAAAATGGCATGGGAGCTAATCTTTCAAAAAGGAGGATGCCAGTGATGCGGAGTTAAATACAATTCACTTATGTTCATAAAATAAGTGGCACTTTCGAAAAAGAAACATATTAAGATATGAACTTGAAATATATGTACATATATAAGTGCTATAGTAAATCAATAATTAATGAAATTTCAGTTGAATATATTTTATCTGAAATTATATGTGCAATAAGTAATAAATTCAATGAGAACTCCTGACTAAATAAAATCAATCAGTGAAAGTAAATGATTAATTTTTATCCAACAGCAAATATAAATATTTATCTACAAAGCAACTCTCGGAATTAGGAAAATATGTGCAATCAGTATCCTCACTCTACAAAAAGCAAAGATAAATCTGAACAATTTCTTTCAAAAGGGCTTTCTCAATCTCAGAGCTTAGAAATCTACTACATTACTTTAAAATGAAGGAATCGGATTGAATTTTTCAATATGCGAAAATTTAAAGGTATACGAATAAAAACATCACACGCTAGTCATAAAAGGAGGAAAATAAGTCTGAAAGAATTTCTAGATCACACGAACATCTTGGCTCTTGCAAGTATCGAACGCTATGCAGACATTTTGCATTATTCATATGCGGAAATTCATAAAAATATCTTCAGTCAGCAAAGCCAGTGAAATTCCATGAATTTTAAATAAACTAACAATTTAAATTGATCTTAGTCTTGCTGTTTATAACTGTTATGCACTTTTTCAGGTAGAGGCTACTAAGGAAGACATAGTTATAAATCAGTATTATTTTTTATCTCACTCTTTTAATTTGCGTTAAACTGAATTTCTTATTTTTAAGAATTTAGACGGATTTGGAAAATGCAAGAATCGACATCGCTGATTCCAGCTTTGACTGAGTGCCTTCTTCATTCGTTTCTTTACAGAACTTTATCATTTTCATTATTTCGTGAACAGCCGGCCTCCTGGCCTAAGGATATCGCGTCTTCCCCGTGAACTAGGCATTCCAGGTTCGAGTTCTGGTTCGGGCATAGTTTTTCTCTACTCATTGTTCTATCTGTGAGGTGCGTGAATGAGTTCCCCTGTGAAAAGGGGTTGTGCTAGCAGAGTGTGTGCGTGTTTATTCCTGATGATAAGCTAGAAGTCAGACTTCTGCCCTCGGGTGCTCAGGGGTTTTTACCCTCAGAAACTGCTGCATAAAAAGTTGGCTTAAAATCGTCACACGACAAAAAAAAATCTTTAATAAATTCGAAATTGGTTTTTTTTTGTTACTTCGAAATGCTTTATATTGTTTTTATTCTTTTCTGTGAATTAAAGATAAATATGTAAAACGTATAATTAAAATTAATTCACAATAAAATATTTTCCTATGAGTCGAATTTGCATTATAAAATTATTAAATATAAGTGAAAAATCAAAATAAAATGCGTGTTTTTGAGTTTCATTTAAATTAATTGCAACATGCCAGATTTATTTCAAATTCAACCATCTATTACTAAAACACAATTTTAATTAATAGACTACTAAAAATAATCAAAATTATTATTATCTGTTAACCAATCATTTCTCATCACTATCGATTTTTATTCACTTTAAAGTTAATGGTTCACTTTTTCAATCCCAATCATTATGAATTGTTATTATATTATAAATGAACTAATCATCCTTTAATCAACATTTGCTAATGTTTTCCTAATAAAAGTGTTCCATTTTACCAATGTTAATAAGAACAAAGTTTAATACCATTGTTAACTAGTGTAACTTCACCAGTGTCAATAGCATTCTATTTTAACTAATATTTCCTAATATTTCCATACTGCTTTATTTGGAAATAGTTAAAAAATTTAAAAAAAAATTTTCGTTATTAAATTGATGAGTTATTTTTAGAAAATATCTACTTTTTTCATGATTTAATTAAGTAATAATTTTTAATTATTGATAAAATTTTATTTTGTCTTTCAATTTTTCTAATATTTTATTTTATTTCATTCGGAGGATCCACCTTTGGTAATTGAATTATTCGCTAAGGATATTGATTGAGTTTAAATTCATTTATAAAATTTATGCATATACTTCAAAATATATGGTTCCTAAATTCATGGAGAAATCCCTTTTAAACTTATAATAAGTATTGAAAACATGTTTTTAATTCGTTTATCTTATCAGATATTCATTCGGGCAGGTACGGCAGCTACTGATAAAATTAGTACTAACAAAATGCACCCATATCCATGAGAATGATGAGTAAAACATCTTATGAGCATGGGTGGAGAGGTCTCTGATTATATGTTTGAAACAGAGCAAGATCAAGTAAGTGATTGACCTTGAATGAGGCGAAAATATTTTGTAATTATTTGTACGAAATTATATATAAAAATGTGTGTCCGTTCACTGATATGCACAAATTCTCAATATATTCGTATTATCTTGTATTTCGTAACTCTTATGGGAAATCAAACTGAGATTATACGAAGGATAATAAAATCAATTC
>JAPMOR010101998.1:988-27277 GCA_026543865.1 Argiope aurantia | reverse complement strand
TTCAGTTTGAGAAATTGCAAGTGTAGATGTGGTAATGATTATGATGACATTCCACACTACAGTTACCATTGCCCCATTCTTCATCATTTCAGAAAATTTATTAAACCTCAACAAGATATTTCCAAAGTTCTTTTAAACAATAAATTAAATTTAGAAACTACTATTTTGGATTTAGTATATCATAATGAGAACAGGATTTTCCAATTTGAATAATAAACTATCCTAGTTTGTCAAGCATTGTTAAAAGTGAACAATATACCTAATTAGTGAACTCGATCCCGCCTTTTGTTCCTGATCATGGACTCTACCTTAGACTGAGCCACTGTATATATATATTTATTTATTTTTTCATTTATTTACTTAATTTTTTCATTCGTTTATTTATATTTTTCTTTTTTCTTTTCTTTTTTATTATTAATTTTTTTTCTGTTTTCTAAATTTAAATTGTCTATCTTCGAAACATTTTATTATTTACAAATTATGTTTCCATGATACTGTTGGAATATTAATTTTAATTATGAAATTTCTAGCGGTGTAAAGCCACTTTCGGCACGCACCTAATCATTATGAGAATACTGGCAATCAACTGATATGACGTTTGTTTTAATTAATTTCAATAAAGTATCTCGGCGTTCCTGATAAGTCTATCACAGTTTGTCTTTTTAGGATACTTTAATTCTTGCTATATTTTTAATTAATTAATATATTTGAGATAATTTTTAATTAGTATTCTTCTATTCAAAATTTTATTTTTTGTATTCAACTATATTAAAAGAAGATTAATTAACTATTATTTTGAAAATATTGCCATTTTAAAAACTTATTTAATTATTTTGAAAGTAGAAACATTATTTCACTATCGTACAAATTGTTGCACTTTGATTTCAGTTGCGCTTAAGCGGTTATAAAATTATTACCTGGGCTATTTTACTTTGTAATATACCCACTGTTTGAATCAGGAACTGAGAAGACTTTATTTCTTCAATAGGAACATTAAACAAAATTACCATTAAAACAAACTTTTTTTATGATTCACTTCTGTTCTTAAAATTTGTAAAAACTTAAATCAATTTTAGTGACCTTTTTTTCTAAGGACAAGGTTATCGTTCTTATGAATAATTTTAATGGCAACTAGAAAATTTATTCTGAATTTATACAATGTTCTTTCATGTTTAGGAACTGGACATTCGCCATTCATCTTAATTTTCCTTTATAGATTCGTCCCTTCTATTGATTTCTGTCACATGAATTATTAGGATAGAAATAATTGGAAACATAAAAAAAATAAAAAACCTTGAGTTTTTGAATTTCAGGAAGATTGAGATATCTATTCGAGTTTGAAAATTCTTCTT
Source organism: Argiope aurantia (assembly GCA_026543865.1). NCBI lineage: Eukaryota > Metazoa > Arthropoda > Arachnida > Araneae > Araneidae > Argiope > Argiope aurantia. The sequence goes on along the minus strand of JAPMOR010101998.1, from coordinate 25,925 downwards.
CTGTTAGTCTATATGTTTGAAACTACGATGACATTAAAACTCGATAATTCTTAAATAGCGATAACTTAAGAAAACTAACGATTTATGTTAAATGGAGGAGTCTTCATATCGAAAATGAACCTTTAGAATTATTGAATTTATATGTTAGAAGTATTTTGTTTGATGATTTCAAATTAAAATGGTAAAATATATTCTTTACTAAAAGGTTTTTAAATTTTCAACCTTATAAAATATCATAGAGAAAAGAATTTCTAGGATGTGTAAAATAGAAAATAAAAAGGGCGTACATTTTTTTTGTCTCTTAAACACAATGTTTGTTTTATTAAAAATCTAATCAGTAACTGTATGCATAAATATTAGAATTACCGAAGATAAATTTAACTGTTTCATGTGTTTTTTTTTCCAATTTAGTTTAACCCATACGAGTTAGGAGGAAATAAGGATTTGATGATTTTTAATGTACCTACTGATACAAATTTCAATAGAAAATTGCTTCGTCGAAACCTCTCTAGATATTGAAATTAGCTTAATTTAATTTAAGCACTATATTACTGGAAATGGATCGCAGTAGAATTTTCAAGATATCATTTGTTCTATAAACAAATAGTAACAACAATATTGGTCAATCGTAATACTCCTTAAATTACGACAAACATTACATTTGGCAAATATAATTGAAACAAATTATTTACAAAAATTTTAATTTTAACTCAATCTCTCAAACTAAAATATATGTTATTTATTTTTGTTTCTATTCATAGACATTTCTAATTATATAATTTACGAAAGGGGAGTATTCTGAAACAATATTTTTCTTGATCATAATTTAATCAAACTTTTTTCACATCATAATGCATCGCAATGAAGTTCATTCCAAATCTTATATAGAAAGGACGAAAATGTACCAAATGCGAGAAATAGAAATTTAAAAATGGTAAATTGAAGAAAATATAATCAAATTAAAATATTATCAGCATTCTTTATTTAAAAAAAAAGAATTTTCATTTTCTTTTATTTCTGCGAAAAATCCTGCAAAACCGATTCAAGGAATAAGAAGTTCATAGAATAGATTTTTTCCCAATATATAATGAGATAACTGCAGCACATAATTTGAGAAAACATTAAAAAAAAAGAGAGAGAAGGAAAAATCGAAATTAAACAAATATTTCTCATAGTTTTATTTTGAAATAAAGCATTTTTATTTTTATCTTTAGTGTTATTAAATATCACGAGTCTTTAAAAATACCAAGACGCAATTTTGCCTGGAATTTCAAAGTATCGAAAACATGTTTTCATCTTTCTTTTTTTTATTTGATACTTGACATTCATCGCATTTCAACCATAGAAAAAAAAACTTTTTAAATTGATAAGCATAGTCTGATATTTCAATACTAATGTCAACTCCTTTAAGCTTTTTCGTTATTCCTTCTTATTTTATAAATGTGTAAAATTTTTACTTTTCAACTAAAATGACCGAATTAAAAACTTTTTTGTCTTATTGAAGAAGAAAATACTCTTTTCCAAGCATTCTATTACTAATGAAGAATTTACTAGAAATTTCTGGGAGTAAATTTAAGAGAGAAAAGAATATCCCCAAAACCAATTCAGAGCTAACAACTGTGTCGAATTGATGATTTGAAGGGAGTGTCAGAAGTCCTTGAACTCACTATTCTTAACCTCCGGTCGATACAGATTACTTGGTGACAACTGTGTCTAAAAGAGGCAAAATTTAATAAAGCTAAAACGATTCGTATTTAACCAAAAAAAATATTTTCCAAATATTTTGTCAAACGTCTATAACGCCATGTTCTGTTGCTATTGATTGTTATTTTTCTATTACCACTGGAATCCGATAGGATTTAAAGCCAATAAGAAACACGCTATTTAATACCGCCATCGATTTAAAAAAATTTACTTCCGCTATACAGTTTTCTGGGACATTTTTTTTCACGACTGGGAGTCTTGAAAAAAGGAATTCTTGTCCCGTGTCGTTGTTTTTCCAATAACTCATATTTTTTTTGTCCACATTGAGATTGATTCAGAGATAGTGCGAGGCTGTTCTATACTTCGGCACCGGATTGTGTGCGCTAGTGTCCGTCTTGCCTGTAAAGCTGTAGCCACAGATGAAAGATGGTGCGTCAAAAATGTATTTCTGAATGTAACTGTAGTATTCTTTACCGACCTTCTTTCCTTCGGATAGGATTCAAGATTTTCTTCATTTTTTTTTTTCTTTTGGAAGGGAATGTTACAAAAAGAAAAAAAAAGAGAGAATGCCAATGCTTCCTCGTTGGGACATGATCGGCACAAAGTTAATAAATCTGTGCTGTGAAATAAATTAGTAATGCTTGTTCGGAAGAATCATGTAGCAATTAATTTTTATCGTTATGCCCATGCTTTCAAATTTGGAATATGTTTTTCTTTTCAGTTTCAAAGAGAAATAAAATGCATGATTACACTAATATAGGTAATTCATAGTAATATGGAAACATACAAAATTCTAAATCCTCGGGATCCCTGTTTCAGCGGTTAATATACTCAATAGCGAATAAATACGCTTTATTCTTCCCAAAAATATAATAGCGAAACAAATACACCGTCGGAGTTTACCCATGAACAGTAGCACACAAGTAATAAATCATATAAAAAAAGCTAAACTAATAAATAACGGCAATGGTACAAAACGTTTAGTGGAAGATAAAGCCTTTTCTCTACTCGATTCTTTGACAACCCAAGCTCAATTTCTTTTCTTTTGATGTATTTGTATTAGAGCAAACAAAGTTCTAGAATAATCTGTGGAACTTGAGTCTTAATGGAATTATCGCTGAGGTTCTCAAATATTCCGTATCCAACAATTTTTCCTGGAGGAATTTAAAATGTGTCGCCAAATTTATCGCCAAAGCGAAGAACCATTGGCTTCGTCATCCATTCAAACTCTTTTGGCTCTTTTAATTTAGCAGACAGTGTATACTAATTCGAATCACTTAGCCGAATGACAAGAAAAATTTTATCATTTATTCTTAATTATGATGCTGACTGAAGACTTTCGATCAGCGCGAAAGAGCAGTTGTAGTCATTCCAAACATTCTTACAAAATACTATTGCCAAACGAAGTTAAGTTTACTAAAAGGTACAAGTATTTATAATATAAGCGCCAGCAAGTACCCAATATCGTATTTGTGAACTATCTTTTTGACCAGGATCGCATTATACGGGGAAACAAAATTACACATTTGTAATAATAGCTTTGCTGTTGTGTTGTAAAAATGCTACAAAAGAAAATAGAAACAATGTTTTTAGGGTCGTATTCGTTACATAATTTGTGTAATATAAAATCGATGAGCATAAAATCCAACAGCTGATACAATCAAACCATTTGAAAACATGTCAAAACTTAACACGCTGTAATCTTCTCAATTCTTTTATTTATCTTTCTCTTTTTCTCCCTAATTTTTCTTATCTCATTTTTCTAATACAGATGATGCGAACAGAGTAAAACTTATCATCCATCTCAAGAGAGAATGAAACACGAATTTTTTTGTGCTGATTTTTTTTTAAATTGATGTCTATGATTTTTTAAACATATTTATTTAACTTGAACTCCTTTCATACAGAAAATAATTTAGAAATAAATTAAATTTTCCCTTCATTTTCAATTTTCCCTATATTTAAATTACTTCACACATGTGCATTCTTGATGACAATGTATTATTTTAATATTTTCAGGAAATAATTATCTGTTAATTAATCAATTAAGGTGTATGTACACACTTGAAACTTCCAAAATCGTTTAAAATATCGAATATTTTTTAATTGCTTAATAATGTTCTCTGATCCTTTAGCTTTCAAACGGTACCAAGATATTGTCAATATTCAAAATATTTCTCGAGTTATAATTATTTTTCTTGAGTTGCTTTCATTAAAAACTCTAGTTACGGTTTTTTAAAAACTCATTTTATCAAGAATGATATTTTTCCACTATGTTGCTTCATTCAAACAATCGTAACTCAGCAAGAAATTAACCAAATAAATTTTTTATATATCAAAATAATCTGTATGAATTAGCGGATGTTTTGTGATTCCATTAAAGTTATATTTATAGAAATAAATTTTTAATAGCTATTTAAAAATTAAAATTACAGAAATCAGCAGAAATAAATATTTTCAGAAAAGAAAAAAAATATTTTTTAATGCTTTTATCAAATTTATTGCAAACATAATTTCTTCGTAGTGAATTAAATGCTACAAAGTGTTAATTTTTCATGAGTAAAGTTTCTTTTTTTATTTCGGTAAAATAAATATCATTTCCGAAAAAAATGAAGAATGTTATAAATTCAGAATATATTACAAATTCAATTGAATTGTAAGTATAAATAATAAAAAATAGATCATACTTTTAGTTAGAAGCGATGTAAATTAAATATTTATAAAAAAATGTACATCATATTAAATTATTAAATACATACACCCTTTTCGTTTATAAATTATTAGTTTTTTTATGTTATATGAATTTCAAAGGGAACAAATATAAGATAGACAATAATTGAATCAAATTATACATTCTAGTTACTCAATTCCAAAATAAATTTACATCAACAAAATTAATTAACCAAATTTTCACACATTTTCCATTTTAAGGCATATTATAAATTTTGGTTTTTTAAAAAGAAAATCTCATGATTCTCTACCTATAGAATATAATAAATAAAGAAGTTGTAATAGAATTAATAATTTTCTCTTTGATCGAAAAAATTAATTGTGCTTAAAACTGTTCTCCGAATGGATTTTTTATTTAACTATAAGGGATAGTAAGTAAATAGATCGCCAGAAAATAATTTTGTCACAATTTAAAGAAGGATAAACAATATTAAAGACTTCAATATCGCCACGTTCCACACAGGATCAGTTATATCATTTTGAAAGCTGTTGATCGCTATTTTTCTATTACTGGACATGGACAGCTATCCAAACAATATGAAGCATAATTCTTTTTGTTGCCATCCAACAAGTAGAAAAAAAAGAATATTTTTTTTCCCTTCTACCGGTCACACATATATTTTGTTCCTACTTTGTTATTTTCCTGCTGGATAAAAAGAGTCTGAAAAGAAGAGTGTCCGTCTCGTTCGTTTAAAATAACTTTTTTCGTGTCTCCCGGTAGATTGATTCGGAGATACTGAGTGGTTCTTTTTTTATATTTTTCTGCTGTTTCCATTGTACGTTTCCGATTAGAACTTTTATGACTGAATCCCAAATGATGGATGCATCTCAAAACGGAGCTAATTTCGAATGCAATAATTGAAGCTTTGGCAATTTTGAATGCGATAGTTTGGGTGGATAAAGGATGACAGGGCCTTACTTATTATTAAATGAGAAAACATTTAAATTGCAAAAGATATTTTTGGGTGTACTTGCGTGGTTGCAGTGACAAGACGAGAATCAGCACTAAAAATAACATAAATCAGTAATAAAAATTCAAACAATTTTTTAAAAATATTTTATGTTTCCCTCTGTACTTAAAAAAGCAACATTAATGAGCTTTTTTAGAATTATTCACACATCAGCAATTCCTTTTCGGCAAAAATTGAAACTTTCTTATGATTCTTTTCTGAAATTTTCCAAAGTAGGCATTGATCTAAAATTTTAAACTAAAAATTTTATTTCTTCTAAATATATATATTATATATATTGCAACCACAATATTCCTGGCATAAACACAAATAATTCATAAAAATAATTTTTCCATATGATATGTTAACCCAAGCGAAAGAATTTCTTTTTATGCTTAAAAACCCTCAGTGAAAGAGACGCAGGGCGATCATTTATATAACTGTAGAGTTGCGAATGAAAAAATTTGGTCTGGAGAAAATCCAAAATGCTTTTTTTTTATCCTGAAGATTTGAAAAAAAATTTATAAAGCGAAAGAATAAATAAAAATATGAAATGGGAAAATACCATTAAAAGAAATGCAAACACAGTCGTCTTAAAGTCTTCCGTTCTGATGCCTGAATAGAAATGGCGAAGATTTTCAAAATACATTACATTGAGAAATTAGTTGGTGTTTTATTTTTGAAAAAATTTCAATGAAAAAGAAAATGTCTGCTCTTCTATTCAATGCAAATTCCAAACTTATAACCTTAAAATAAAAAACATAAGGATAATTCCAAAATATATTAAGGCTGTTAATAAACACTTCATTATTTTTGTAAAAATTTGTGTGATTTTGTTTGGATTTGTAAACTAACATAAGCTCTAGTGAAGTATCCTAATCCAAAGTTTACAAAATTTAAGCTTTTAAAAATTTTCACTGCAAACCTTGAAGCAGAAGTCAAGAATAAACATCTTTATCAGCACAATAGAAACCAAGATTGTAAAGCTTAGAAATGGAAATAATATAAATAATGACTAATTTCTGCATCTTTTTCATCTTCTTCTATACAAGTGAATTAGAACGAGTTCTATTCTCTTTTAAATATAATCCCTCCAGACGATTCTAAGCTGTTTCACAGCATTAAGAAGTGATTTTCTTAGAAAAATTTATTAAAGAGGAAAATAAAGCAAATGAAATAAAATATATAGGGATTAAAATGTATTATTATAAATAAAAGATATATAGGGATATTCTGATAAAGAAATTGTATAGGTTTATGGTATTGCGTTTAATAGTCTTCTATAAATGTTATTGATACATAATACTGATTACAACTCAATTTTATTATATATATTTAATATTTGCAGTCATTTTATGATATAAAAAATAATATTAGGGTAAACAAACAAAGTTTCAACTCTATCTTAAGATAGTTACATTCTAAAACATTGGGAATAGGGATATTCCCCTAATGGAAAATGTTTTAAATGAAAGGAAGAATGATATACCATTTTGCTTAAGTCATTAAATATGTTTACCAAAAGTTCAGAATTTTAATCCCTGGTTTAATCAATGATATTTAGTAAAATATTTTTGATATTGTAACATATTAAACGGAAACGAATTGCTCAAAAGTACAGATTACTGAAAATCATGCACTATTCATAACTTGTTTTACAAGTCTAGGTATTAAAATCATCAAAAACTGACTCAAATAAAGAGCAAAACTACGGACTTTTGTTTCATATTTTGTTTGAAGAAAAAACAAAGAAATGATGTAGGACATATCAAATATTAATGTAGGCAATTTGTAAAAACGTAAATTTGAAAAATTATTTTGCTGTGGGAAACTCATTGCACAATTTAAACGAATTTTTTTTTATCTGAAATTATGAAACAATTTTAATGTTTTTCTTTTTTTGTCATTATTTAAATTATGTATTTTTGGAAAGCTGATTTCATTGTTCGGATGATCAATAAATTTCAAAAAATATTTTTTTCTCTTAAAAATTACATTTTTTTCTTACAGTCAGTTAAAAATGTGCAAGTATTCCAAGTAAGGCAGTCTTCCACTATTCCAATTGAATATACCCAAAACGGAGAATTTCTGTAATATAATACTGATGAATTTAATTTAATTTTTAAAAAATAATTTAATGGTTTAAATTTATTTCTCAATAAGAGAAACGTGATTTGTTTTGTTACTATAGTGGATGGAAACGCAGGTGGGGGGAATGACTCCAAACAGGACTAATCTAAATATGGAAAAATTTAAAATTAATCTTCGCATGAAATTATTATAATATTTCAACAGCGTTTTATTCGCCTTTAAAATACGATCTGTCAGAAAATGACTGATTTAGATATAATATGCAACTTAAAGTTGTGAAAAGAATTCATTATGGACGTTTCAAATAACTATAATATCACTGTATAACTGACTTGAGAGCTTGAGTGATAGCTTTTGAGAATATAAGCATCAACAGACTCCGGCAGGCTTTGCCCACAACGCATACCTCAAAGAAGAAGATTTTAATAAACAAAACTGCAGCCTCTCATTATTATTCATGACTGCAACATTTACACGCGATACAAGTAAGAAAAAGCAAGAGAGAAAAGTCTAATGGTCTATAGAATGCTGCCTCTCAGGATTCGAAATTATTTTGTTCTTGCACCAGAAACAGCAGGAGGAAAAGCTTTGGCTTTCTTCTAATGCGCTATAAGTTTCTGCTTTTGCTTCTTTTCTGTAATATGCATCATTTCAAAGAATATAATTTTTCAAAGGCGGTTCAATAATGAGTAATTTGTGGAGGGAAGGGTGTTCTCATGTTTTTCCATATTTCTGATATTTTTGCAAAACATTCAAACAAATCTTTTCCTGTGTTTCTTAAAAGGGTAGTTTTCGAAAAACAACGATCAAATTTAATGACCTGGGATTCTTTTCTTAGATACCGGCTGATTGTTTGAAAAGAAGAAAGTTACTAATAATTTCTTTTGAAAGGAATGATTTTCATTATTTTAGTTTATTTATTCGTCGGTCCTATCTAATTATAATTCTAATTATTTTGAGAGATTTCAGACATGTTTTAAATGAGCCCTCAATAAATCCAAACATTTGTCTGGAGATGACAGTTATTTATATTTATGGAAATTAATTTTTGTTTATTACGAATTAAATATTCTTATAATTTGCCTTCACTTTTTATTCAATGGGAATACTAAACTAATCAAAAAGCATGAAATTTTTTCTTTGAATTGTTAATCAATCACTAGTATTGAATTTGAAATTGCCATGGAATTTAGAAAATGTATTCAAAGAAAATTAATTAATTCCAACTTTTCTATTTTTTTTTTCTGAGCAATGATTAAATATTTCCTTGAAATACATTTTTATTCAATACTAGAATGTTCTTTATAAATTGCATCATAAACATTACATGGCTAACTGTATTTTTAACTGCATAAAAGCTAGCATTCGAAATTATTTCTTGAAATTTTAAGCTAAAAATTTTTTTGAAATTTTCTTTATGTTTAGCAATTACATATATCAATTTTGTTTGTGTTGTAAACTTGATATATTACATTTTTAACAACAATCGGATCTATATATTTTGAGTTTATAAAAGCAATATGTGTTATGAAACCGATACAAAACAATAATTGTCAAAGACCATACATTTGCTATTTAACTTCAACTTACTGGAAATATATTTATTTTCCGTTTCCGTGGTCTCTTTACTCGCACAGTAATTCAATGGTCCTTGCTATTGCTTTCAAATATCCTTGTTCACAATGAACTGGTCAGAGATAAGTGGTGTTATGGAATGTCAAAATATTTTAATTCCGACAGCGTAAAATTCCTTTTTCTTCCCCTTGTGCCCTTCTGTTTTAGGATAAAGGAGAAAAAAAATCTTAATGTGCTTTCTTTAGTGGGGAAGGATGTAACATGTCATTAATTAAAGAAGAGTTTTGCTTCTTGGTCTTCCCAAGTAGAGTTTGACGGTTTTTCAAACCCGGTTTTTTAAAGAAAATTTGTCCCATTTGAAAACCGGTTTTCAAATTAAGAAAACCGGTTTTCTCGAACGCCTGGATATTCCTCTTCTTCAAAAAAAATTTATATGTTTAATAATTCTTTAACCTGTTTATACTTTATAACCTCTTTATATGCTTCAAAGATAAACAAACAAATATTTTGAATTTTATCGGTTGGGACCGATTTGTCTAGCAGCTGAAGACTTAGGGGAAGAGATACCAATTTATTAACAAGAAAAGGTATATATGATTTTTTTTAAATGAACTAAAAAATTTAAACCCTGAAATGCGTTTGAAATTATTATATGCTTTAGAAGAACGAATTCAAGAAAGAAGCAGAATTAACAATTCTTTTGTTATATTTTCACATTTCTAGTTCAGCGAAGAAATCTAGTGCATATTCTTTAGCTTCAAAAACTGAAATTATTGAGTTATCTGGAAAGATTCTGTCTAAAATATATTCGAATTCTTATGTGGAAACCAATTCTCATGAAAAGCAAATCGAAGAAACTACTCATCGGAGTAATACTTTTTTAAAAGATGCCATGGAAAAATAAATTCAAATGTTTCTTGAAGACCCTGAAGAAGAACTTAAAAATCGAAAGACATTGAAACTGAATTTTCATTATTTGAGTCAACGAAAAATAGAACGAAAAACTTTGATTTGTTATTTGATGCCATGAAACCAAGCTCAGTAGTTAGTGAACGAGTATTTTCTATTTCCTGGTAATATTGCGTCTAAAATAAGAACAAGAATTAGCCATCGTTCAGTGGATATTTTACGTTTTTTTAAATTAATATTTTCTTAGAAGAAATGAAAATTAGTGAAAATAGTATTAATATTATTTGAAATTTTTGTTTGACTTTTCTATATTTTGTGTAATCAATATGTAAATGTAATTCTTAATTTTTTATATTTTGACTTCGACATTGGTTTCGTTTTTTGTTATTTTATATAAATTACATTAAATATTTTCCCCTACTTTTTTTTTTGAAAAAAATTCGAAAACCGGCTAATACCCTTTTTTTTTTCAAAATGTTGCTTTTGTATAAACTTTATTCCCAAGAAAGTCTCTTCCCTATGGTATGAAGCAGATTTATTATAATTTCTTGAAAAATATTTTTTTTATATTCAGGTATATAAACAGAACTTTATTTTAGAAATATTTTATTCAAAGTATTGAAAATTCACTTTTACTTACTTAACATTCACTTTTACTTACTTATTTAAACTTCTTTCCTACTTACTGCTTTTTCTTACTTAAAATTCACATTTTAAATGTTTGAAAATTTACACAGTATTTCAAGGAACAGGCTAAAAATGAAATGTTAAATATTTACATACAAATAATAGATCGAGTCAACTGCCTAATTGAATTTTAATTGCTTCCATAATTCTAAATAAACTGATTCCACTTTTCAAAAACATTATTAATCACAAGGATTTTTTAACTTTCAATTCTTTGGTGATAATAATTTACGAGAATAATTTTTCGCAACCCTAGATGATTAAAATGATTTTATTTGGAAAACGTCCTAATGGTCTAAATTAAAAGAAGATTATAAAATGAAAATTAAAAATTGTCACAGAATAAAAATGTATCGAAATTCACAATCGGGCCATTTCATGCTTCATTTATGCACGAACTTTTAAAGCGGTTTACAAAATAAGATTTAAGAAGAGATTTCTTAATATTTAAGGACTTACTTACCTTGATTCGTAGTCATAAACATGGCATTGATTAATCCATTTTTGACTCACTTATTATCTATTACAGTTTGAGCTATATATACTTATATGCTATTGATGACAACAAACAGTTGTTTTATAGTGTCTCAATTCATTTACTTACTAATTTAATTAGCTTCGATTTTCGACGCATAGCGACAAACAAAGTAATGTATATAAAAAGAGTGTTGTTATACGCCCTAGTATGTGTAATACTGATTGGAAAATCAGATTATAAAATATAATATAATCCCAAAAAAATCTACTTTTAAGTATACTAAAATCGCCACAAATTTTATCGCTCACTCTTCAATAATGACCTAACTCCCTTTAAACAACAGTAAGAACCAAGAAACTGAAATAAAATCAACAGTTTTCTCCTAACGATAAGCGTAATTAATTGAGATATTTTGTTATGATTGATCCCCAAATTGGATTAGTTTTCTTTTCTCTTTCGCTATATAAATAATTATAAAAAATATTCCCTAAAATTAAATCTGCTACAATTTATAAAAGAAACAACTATCAACTCACGATCTTATATTCTGGTAATTTTAAGTTCCACATAGATCAAATTTATACCATTTTGAAAGCCGGTGATAGCCATTTTTCTACAGCTGGACACGGAAGGCTTTGCAACCAATACGAAACGTACTTTCAGCTGCTGCCATTCGTTTGAAAACAAATCTTTTACTCTCGATTGCATTTTTTTGAAGTTTTACTGATTTTTTTTTCTTCAATAGGGTGAAACGGTTCGAAGAGTATTTCTCCTGTTGCGTTCTCAATCTCTCATTTTTTTTAAATTCTCCTTTCGATTGATTTGCTGATAGTTCCCACCCATAGTTCCCATAGTTCGTTCATTTCTTTCTACCAGTTTTTTTTTGTGTGTATCCCTTTGGAGCTTTAAAAATCTATTCTTACATAAAAGATATATATTGAAACTGCATTAATTTTGAATGCAATAGTAGAATTCTGAACTTTAGCAGAAATTTGACACTTTTTCATTGCATTTGAAAATATCACTTTAATTATGTCAAGACGAATTTTTAACTAAAAATGTTCAGAACTAAAATCAATGAGGCTATACTGATATTTTGAATAAAAGAAAATTTACATTTCTTTTATAATTATATTGAAGCTGAAAGAACATCTAATGTTTAAACATCAATTTATTAAAATTTATTAAGATTACATGGTATGAAAATAAAGATTTAAAAATATTAATAATTCTATACATAAATTCCTATTAAAGTGACTAATTCTGTTACCTAATTATAAATATGCAAAAGTTTCAAGTAGTTAAAAAAATTCAGCTTATTTTCGAAACATTAAAGACTTAAACAAGGAAAATATTTACATGTTAAATTAAGTCGTCTGATAATTTTACTAGCAGTCTTAGCTATGAAGAATAGTTACCATTTTAAGAACAAACTTTTATTGTAAATATTTTCATTCGACAGCATTTTAACTACTTAAAGGAAAAATCAGTTTTAACTTGACTAATCCGATTGATTCATTGAAATACAAAACTAATGCAGAAAGAAGAAATTGGTCATATCCAAAGGAGTGTTAAAAATAATTGTTATTTCTCAAGCGATAGTTGTGATTCATTTAAATATGAAAAGCAACTTTAAAACGATAATCAAATAAAAGAAATGAAAACGAACAGTCTCCAATCCGAGCTCATATCTGTACGAATGCTATTTATAAAAATTATAGGAACTGAAATTATATATAATTTCTTTAAGTGTAAACTTGCGGAAATCATGCTTTAGAAACGTTGGAACTTGTTAGAAGAACAGCGCATAGCATGATGGGATATTGGTAAATTCAAACGATGAAACGAAACTGAATTAATGCCATTTTTATTCATTTAAAAAAAACGTAATAATTATTTTTTTTTCTCATCTTAATCATTTCTCAGAAGAAACTCGATTATCTTTACGATAAAATTTACGAATAAAATGAGCGGAGAAAAGACGAGACGGAATATGTTTAATTGGCAAGGGTAAAGGAATGTTAATCAGAGCATTGATTATTTATTTAATGAATACTTGTTTCTCAGTTTATGAGTACTTCAATATGGTTCAAATTTATCATGGATAAAAAAGCTTGAAAGAACTTTTAGAGAGGCTAAAAATGCAGCATTTTCAAGAAATCCTTAACTGTAAAGAATTAATTCTCAACATTTGCTTATTGGATAAATCTCAGATCCACTTTGGAAAAAGAATTTTAAGTTTTAATCAGTTGAAGGAAATGTTAAGAGAAACAGCGAAGATACATGAAATTAAAACACCTGAATAGAAGCCGTTAAGCACGGCATTTGTGGAATAGTTAAAATTAGATAAAAATAATAAACCCTCTTCAGAAAGAAAAAAAAACTCTTCAGCGCATTTATTCATTAATTTGGATATGTAATTTTCATACGTGAACTAATAATTATTTACATATTCTTTATTAAGTTTAAAAAATTACTTTTCCCATTTGAGGGATAAGAATGGAAAGAGATAATCAAATTTTTGATTAACTCTAATTATTATCACTTTGCACAGAATTATCATTATGTAATCATTCTTAATGCATCGAGGATTACGCTTTACAAATGAGTCAAAAATTTTATTTCCTTAACTTAAATGATTTTGAAAACTTTGATATGTAGGGTGGTTATAATTAAAATTCCATTTTGAAATGGCCATAACCAGAAAATTACTGCACCAAGTGTTACCAAACTCAGTAATTGTAGTCATGGTAATTTCTTTTCCGACAAAGATGAAAGTTCCAAAACTCCCCACCAGGGGTAAAATGGCGCTTCAGTAATATTGTTAAGCAAAATATCAAATGAAAATATCGGTTTAAAATGTGTTTAATCATTTCTGAAAGCAAGTTAAATCGCATTGCTGCATTCTCAACAGCTCTTAGCATATGAGGAAAAATATTACTGACATGTCGGTGTATCGCCTCTTTCAGAGGCAGCCAATTTGTTTGGATTAATATTATAAATAGTGTTTTTGAGATAACACACATTGAACATGCTTCGTAACACGTATCAGGAACGACTAAAAGCATTTTAAATCGATGTTTTCTTAAGATATTTTGCTTAACAATATTACATACAGCAGCCTTTCTCTCTTGGTGGTGAGTTTTATATTTATTTATTTATTTTTTTTTTGACAGAAAAGAAATTTTGATGAGCTCCTTTGAATCATAAACAAGTTTGATAATATTTGATGCAGTAGTTTTCCCTTTTATGACCATTTCAAAATGGAACTTTATTTATAACCATCCTGTATTATAATTGCGGACGGCGCCCTGGCCTAGGGGTAGCGCGTCTTCCCTGTGATCTATGCTTTTTGGGTTCGAGTCCTGATTCATGCATAGTTGTGTTCTATCTGTGAGGTGCGTAAATGAGCCCGCTGCAAAACGGGGTTGTGCAAGCGAGTGTGTGTGTTTGTGTGTGAGTGTGCTATCTTTAATTGAGCTAGAAGTCAGACTTTTGCCCTCGGATGTTCGGGGGTCTTTACCTTAAGAAGCTATTGCGCAAAAATTTTGCTTAAAATAGTCACACGACAAAAAAAAATTATAATTTCATGGCTAAAAGGTTTCCGGACACAATATTGTAAAGGAATATAATCAATATCCATCCATGGGTGTACAATGGGGAATTCCAATATGTTGAATAAAGGATAAAAACCCTTGATTTTACCAGAAAACATGAACACACAGTGAAAAAAAAAGTCAAAACGTACACAAGAACGAAACTTGTAGTAAGCAATAGCACCCAAGCATTACGCCATTATTAAACAACTTCAGACAGCACAAGCGTTTATAGAAAACTCGTTTTAATGTCTGGTTTAGCGAGACATGTTCCCATTGTTCAGTCATATTTTTCAGCCATGTCTACTAATTAAATTAATTTAAAATGCGCTTCAGTCTAAGTAGTTGATTCTCAGGATCAAAGGAAAACATTTAACTAAACAGTTAAAAAAAGAACAAACAGCACAGAATTCACTATAATTTTCCAAATTCTTAAAAATTCAAAGAAAATGAAAATTAAATTTGAAGTAAATTATCTTTTTTCTTTATTGATTTAACCAACGAATTACATTTAACAATGTAACATAAAACCTCAATTAAAAAATGTAAACTGATATTTTATGCCATTCAATTTGCATTAAACAATGGAGGTTTAGTCAATACAATGCCAAGTTTGAATTTTAATATAAATATTTTCTTACCTAATAATTTCTTGATGAAATGTGAATGAATACTAATTTGTTAAGTTTTAGAATTTTCAATTTTATTCTCACTAAAATATATTGCAGATTTATCGTTTCATACAAAATTAGTTTCGATAGTAAATTTATTTCATTTAATACATTTTAATCCATAATAGATTCTACGCAGTGTATCAAAGCAACAAAAACTTTTATTTCATAGAACTGAGTGCAATGCATTTGTTGTCCTGCCTTCCATGAAACTGGAGTTTTGTTTGCACATATAACATATCCACTATTTCAATAACGATTTGTCTGTCTGCATCTCTAGTTAAAATCCAACTAAACAGTAAGACTGCAATCACATACATTCGATAAAACACTTATTACCATTAGTATTGAAAATATATCAAATATTTTTAACAAATGATTAGACAAATCATTATTCCAAAATTGAGATAATTTCACACTAAATGAAGATGGACTTTGTGTCCTAAAAATAAGCATCTAATTAAAGATTGGAAGGGAACTTTTGCATAATTTTCTTTCCCCATATTTGAACCTGCAACAGCTTGGAAAATATGTCGCTTTTGAAATGTAGATTTTCAAGGCGTTTTGGAAATTTTAGCTTATTAAGTTACGCCATTTTATGCGATAACACATTACCCACTATTTGTATAAAAATGTACACTTTTAACTGGTAATCGATGCAACTTAGTTATTCAATAGTTGGAATTATCATGAATCCCTTACTGTTATTATCAAGCGTAATCATTTTGTTATAAAGCTAAATAATTCTAAAACTCGTTACATCAAACTTTACGCCTCTAATTAAATAAAATTCTTAACATATTCAGTGCTAAAAAAAAAGACATTCTTGAAGATTAGCTAAATATATATACCTCAACTATAAGCACAGAAATTTACCTGTTTCTCAAATTTTCCATTCCCCGTCTTCGACGTCGATCCAATTTCAGATGGGAACAGTTTTAAAAAGTCATCGAACCACTAACTTTCTATACAGAAGCATGCTGTAACGGCAGAGTCCAGTAGCCATTTATCCAAGTCCTTGATTACGGTAATAGAATAGAAATGGCTCTGACCATCGCTGTAAAAGTCTCGTTGCCCATCTCAAAATCAAGCATTCTGATTTCGATCACACTCTCTCTTTTTACTGTAGCAGTTGTTAATCCCATGCGCTTTTCCAGTTGGGAGTGCGGAATATTATCCAATGAGCAATTCTTGGTTGACTTTTAATAGTTAATGTTTGCAATTAGACATCACATTCAGCATTTCCGCTAACAATGAACGAGCTGCTCCCAGTTGCCGCAATTTATTCCAGAACAGACACGGAAGTGACAAAACACATGTGCTCACTACTCACTCTCACCTATATAATTTAGAGAATACATGCAGCGCCATCTATTATCAATAATAATTAGCCAATTTAGCATATGAATAATCACTCAAAAATAATAGCTACAAATTACAAAATTTAATGAACACCTTAGCGTTTGTAAAATGTACAATATTGGTTGTTTCAAGTGTTATATCCAAGTTCTTTAAACAGGCCAAGAGCGGTTCAGATGCAGATTGAAGATTCTTTTCTGTTTAAAAGGCAAGATTCGAGATGTAGGCCGTTGGCCATTGCTTCTTCACCTCGATCTTTCTTCCTCTGCAATATCCTCTCGAGTTCGCTTACCAGTTGTCTTTCAATATTTGTAAATTCAAACTGTTTATCGTCCTCGATGGGTAGTTTTCGGATTCATAGAAAACATAGGCGACATTTATGCATTTCAAAATTGAGTTGCTCCTCTAATGAGTAACTTGTTTTCTTGCACGTTTCGGTAAAATATTCCACATTTTTGTCCATTTTTATTGAGCATTACATGATCTTCTAATATAACAAGGATCCTCTATCCTCCTTTTCTGGGTTCCCTCTCACATCGAGATAGCTGGCAATGAACTGGCTGACAATTTGATAAATCTGACACTACCATTTGAAATGTTCTTCTCCCGTTCAATGATATAAAAAAAAAAATGTTAAAATCATTCTCCACTCAGAATGACAAATTGAATGGGATCTCAAGAATACAAATAAATTTCATTCAATGAAACAAATTATTGATCACTGTGCCAACATATCTAATAGAAAGCTTTACGCAACTCTTACTCGATTTAGAATAGGTCACATTCGACTTACGCACAGGCATTTGTTGTTCGGAGAACACGCCCCTCAATGTACAGAATGCCAATGCCAATTGTCTTTTGAACATTCTAATTGGTTTTTCCACAATTTATTTCACAACACATCCGCTCTCCCTCTATCTTTTTAAAAGACATTCTTCACAAAATGTAATCACCCATATCTTTTTACTTTCTTAAAAACGATTGGTTTTTACCGTGTGAATCAATCAAAAATAGTTCAGTTTCAGTGTCTTTGTACTGCTTTTTATCGTATTCCATAAACGGTGAGAAGTCATGACATATGATAAGATTTTATCTAAGAATTTATAATACAAAGTTTCAATTTATATCATACGTTTCATACCATACAGCATAATCAGGAATGGTTTTTTGCGCCACTAACTTCACTAAATCAAATCAAATCATTCAGCCTTAATTCATAGAGAAAAAAGATTAAGCGTATTAGTCCTGTTCTGGCTATAGGTTCGAAATTTGCTTGAAAAATGTGCCAAGCAGCTTTTACATCATTAGTATTACCTGTAAGAATTAAATTTCATGTCACTGGTATATTATGATTGACAACTGTTTTTCGTTTCAATAATTGAAAGTAGCAAATACGTAGTTTCAAGTAATACGATTATCAAGTATTCGCTATTACTGGAACAGTCTTGTAGCTGTTGTATGTGCGGAAAAATAAAATAAATATAACGCATTTTGACATTATAATTATATTTAATGTTTACAATATATTTATAGCCTTTGAGAAACATTTACATTTCTTAAGAGTGTTACTAGTGTGAGATGAATTGTTAGAACTAAGAAACCGAACGATAAATTAGTTGAGACATCTGAAGGTGTCACCTTACAAAAACACCGAGCAATGATGTGGGCTTTTTCTTTTTGCTACCTGAATATTTTTTGCTCTGTTCCCATATGACGGGTCTTCAACTTCTTCATTTTAAATAAATTCTCAGCATTTTTTGTCAATCAGAAATATTGACAAAAGAATCCGAATTATTTCCAAATCAACTTTCCATCGATTACAATTTAGAGCGTCCGGTTTTGAATATACGAATATCTAATTCTCCAGTTTTTCTGTTTCTGTTACCTGCAGTCGGATGTCTGAAACGTCTTTATGAAAGGATCCCTTTGAAGCTCATAATTGAAACATGACAACCTATGGCGCATTGAAAAGAGGCATTCGACTCTCCATGGCCGAATGGTCATAGCACTGATCTCATAATCAAGAGATTTTGAGTTCGAATCCCGCTAGAGACAATGCGATTCACAGTTTGGGAAAATATATAATTTTTTTAGTTTAGTTTTCTGGTCATTTCATTAGTTTACCAGACAAGCTTTCTGGACTTTTCTTACTGTCTCCTGAAAAGTATTCTGGAACTTTCTCTGCTAGTATAAAAGCAGAAGATTTGTCAGTCACTGTGTTCTCAATTCAGAGTTCAGTTAATACATTGGTTTATCTCTACTTGTTTCGTGTGTCATTGCATTCCACACTAAAGTATCTACGTGACATTCTTTCGTGGAGGCGCCGTTTACGATTCCAATCAGAGTAGAAACGGATTTACTAAGAAGAGTTCGTCTTAAATGCCTTGAACCAAAATTTGGACTTTATTATCCACCACCCAGAAAGACAAGGCAAATGCCTATGGAACAGGAAGCTAAAACGGTCATCCTGTCACCAGCACAGCCACAATACAGGAATCCATCTTTATTTAAAGGAGACGTGGGACAAGACCCAAGCAAATGGCTGAAAGTATATGACAGAGTATCAGAATTCAGCAGAAAGGATGGCATGACTTGTCTAGCAAATGTGTTCTTTTTCCTGAATGGCACAGCAAAGCAATGGTTCGAAAATAATGAAGAAAAATTGACTTCCTGAAATGTTTTCAAATCAAAGTTAAAAGAGGCATTTGGGGAAGCACAACACTATGTAAAGAAGGCAGAAAATGAGCAAAAGAATAGAGCTCAAAAATCTGGAGAAAGCACTCAGTCGTACATCCAAAGCGTGTTGGGGTTATGCCATCCAATCAAACCAGATATGTCAGAAGAAGAGGAAGTTTCTCATCCGATGAAAGGAGTCTCCGAAGATGTTTACCAGGCACTACTGACGAAAGAAATAACCACTAGCGAGGACTTAATAAAATGGTGTAGAAAAACCGAAGAGATGCAGCAAAAGAGGATCCGGGGTAGGAAATTCGAAAGGCTCCCTAATGCAGTAACAATGTCTGCAATTGACGAAAAACTGGATCTGGTATCACTAATACGTCAAATAGTGCGAGAGGAAGTCCAGTGCCTCATATCTCCAGTAGTCGATAAAGAACTCCAAGACCAAGACATTGAACCCCTTGTTCGAGAAGAAATAGAAAATGCTTTGGCTCCTTTGTCACAAACAACACCAGATTGAACAAAGGTAAAACCAAGACGCCAACCTTTCTATGCTGCCGTAGTCAGGCGACTTACGCTTATAGCATAGCAACCACAGAGAAAGACAGATATCTGGCGCACCCCTGATAGAAGACCCGTCTGTTTCCATTGTGGCCGCCCTGGTCATGTAGTTCGATATTGCCGAGATCGCAAAGCTATTTTTGAGGCATATCGGGCCAATAGGAGAGATTTCGGCCATCCGCCCTTGAATGAGGGACGCTATGCCGAAGAATACAGCCGACCAGAAGCCCGAGATTTGTCGCCCAGCCCATCACGAGGACGATCGCCGACACGCCGCTATAGATCTCAGACGCCATATAGGAGATCCAGTCAATTTCCTAGCCGGAAAATTGAGGAAAACTAAGTGGTGCGGCCTTCCTTGGAAGTGAGGACGCTAGTGACAAAAATCCTCCGATTGCCGCAAAGATGTCCGGAAACAACAATGTTGTAATCGTCATGGGCAGGTACGGCCAGTACCTGCCCTTCTGGACTCTGGAGCCACATTTTCTGTTATCTCGGAGAAGTATCGTCGCCTACTGAAAATAGTTATGTTTCCAACAACTAACAATGTTCTTTTAAAAGACGTCGATGGAAATTATGTGAGACCAGTGAGAAAATGTACGCTTCGTCTTGAAATCAATGGACGACCTCAAGCTTTTGAATTTAATGTTTTGCCACAATGCAGTCATGATATTATCCTTGGTTGGGACTTTTTGGGCTATTTTCAAGGTTTTATAGATTCTGTTCGGAGCTTTTGTTTCAAGACGTCATTCGAGAATTACAAACTACAGACTCCAGCTGTTTATTCAAGTTGGAAGAGTATACAGTCCTTGCTCGTTTTATCAGAAAGATTACTGTCCTATGGCGTAAGAACCATTGAGCAACCGAAGTAATAGTAGAGGTACATATGTTGCTCCTATTAAACAAGGAAGTTGCAATTCCGTCTACTATAGTTACGCTCCTTAATGGTAAAGACGAACTATGGGTTGCCAACGGACAAGGAGAACCTCAGATCATCCCTAAAGGCATGTGCATCGGGTATGCCGAACCCTTACGGGAAGACTACATAAATACCATAGACGAAGGATCGCTTAATTCCACGACCACTTCAAAGGCAAAATTGGGTGTCATATACAGTACCACTATGATAGTTCCGGATTTGAGGATTGACCAAAAGAAAAGAATGTTTCATCTACTCCAGAGGTTTTCAGATATTTTCGATCAAGAAAGGACTTTCAAGAAAGGAAGTCAACTCAATGTTAAACACCGAATAAACACAGGCGAACACTTACCTATCAGTCAGAGAGCTTGCAGAGTGTCCCCATCTGAACGCCGCATTATCAGTGAGGATGTAACCAAAATTTTAGAAAAAGACATCATTCAACTATCAGAAAGTCCATGGTCATCTCCAGTCGTCTTGTTCAGGAAAAAAGATGGAAGCTGGCGTTTTTGTGTTGATTATCTCCGACTCAACAAAATTACCAAGAAAGACTTTTATCCATTGCCGCGTATTGACGACACCTTGTATTGCCTGAAGGGGGCAAAATATTTTTCGTCTATGGATCTCCACTTTGGTTACTGGCAAATAGAAGTTGATGAAGACGATCGTGAGAAAACCACTTTTATAAGACCTGAGGGATTATACGAGTTTAAAGTGATGCCATTTGGCTTATGCAACGCTCCTACAACTTTTGAAAGGACGATGGATAATATTCTGCGACATTTAAAATGGACAATGTGCCTTTTCTATTTAGATGACAATGTGGTGTTCTCAGAAAAATTCGATGAACATCTTCAGAGGTTGAATACCGTCCTTCATCATATACAGAACGCAGGCCTTATTCTTAATCCAAAGAAATATCGCTTTGGAGCAAAGGTATAAAGATCTTCGAATACCTAGTATTCAGTGATGGTGTACGACCGGACCCAGAAACAGTAAAGGCCATGAGTGACTTTCCCGTGCCTAGGAATATACATGACATCAGAAGTATTCTGGGACTTTGCTCTTACTATCGCCGATTTATAAAGCACTTTTGTCATAAAGACGAACCTCAACAGTTATTACTGAAGGAGGGCACAAAATTTTGATGGGGACCAGAACAAGTGGGAGCTTTTAATAACTTAAAGATCTTACCTCTGATCCTGTCTTGGGCCTTTATGACGAAAATGCACCAACGGTACTTCACACCGACGCGAGTGGATACGGAATCGGCGTAGTATTAGTCGAAATCCAAGATGGGAAGGAAAAAGTAATAGATTTCGCCTCGCGTACTCTGACGAAATCTGAGAGAAAATAATCCACAACTGAAAGAAAATGCCTTGCGACCATATGGACTATAACTAAGTTTCGGCCATATCTCTTTGGAAAGGCTTTCAAGATCGTCAATGTCCCTCATTCCCTGTGTTGGCTGACAGGACTGAAGGAAACCTCTGGAAGACTCGATAGATGGACGCTGCGACTCCAAGAATACGCCGTATCAGTGGTGGAAGGAAACACAAAGATGCTGATAGTCTGTCCAGAAACCAATTGAAAGTCGATGCTTCATGGTCTGGGGACTCCATATGTGCCACTTAATTTAATAATCTCTCAGAAGAACAGATGAAAGATCCGGAATTAGCAAAAATAATAAGAGACTAACAGAGGACCGAAGCAAGCAGGTTGGGAAACTTTGAATTAGTCAAAGTAGTCCTCTACAAGAAGAATTTTGATCCGTCAGGAAAGAATTTTCTACCAGTGATCCCAAAGCATTTATGGCTCAGTATTCTGAAATCTCTCCATGACGAACCTACTGCCGGACATCTAGGATTCGCCAGGACGTATGATAGAATAAGAAAGCGATTTCATTATCCAGACTTGTACAGAAATGTTCGAAGACATGTGATGCACTTCCGAGAATGTCAAAGGAGAAAATATATTCTTCAGAAGCCACCAGGTCATCTTGTGCCTACTCCACCAGCTGCCGCTCTATCGCATCGGAGTCTGCCTGCTAGGACGATTTCCAAACTCTGACGATGGCAACAAAGGGATTGTAGTATGCACCGATTATATGACACGGTACGCAGTCACCAGAGCTTTACCGACGGCAGAAGCTATACAAATAGCCAAATTCCTACTAGAGGACATAATCCTGAAGCATGGAGCTCCACGAGTTATCTTTACAGACCATGGACAAATTTTCCAGTCCAAGCTGGTGTCCGATATTAATCGACTGTGCAATATCTCTCATCGAATGACTACAGCCTATCATCCGCAAACAAATGGTCTTACAGAGCGATTGAACAAAACGCTAGCAGATATCCTTTCTATGTATGTTGATGTCGAACAGAAGAATTGGGACAAGATATTGCCGTTCGTCACATTCGACTACAACACTGAAAAGAACGACACGACAGGTTTTACGCCCTTCCATCTACTACGTGGGTGAGAAGCTGAAACGTCGTTGGATACGATGTTTCCTTTCTGCCCCAACGAGTTCAGCCAAGTAGACGATTACGTTAGTCATCTGATCAATAAGGCAGAATAATCGAGGCAATTAGCACGAACTCTAGAGGTGGAATTGGATCAGGAAATAAGAGAATATTTTAGAGTGAAGTTACTATGGGCTAAATTAAGATAACACCTTGTAAATCAATTAAATTGAAATTTGAGTTTATAATATCATTACATATATATATATATATATAACAAATACTGTATGCACTTGGCTTCTGCTCTCACTTCTGCGAACAATAAATTTACCAAATCTTAAAATGTTCATTTATACTTTCAACATTATTTAAAATGAGGAATTTAATTCATTTATAACAAATAAAAAAAACATGCGTTTAATTTATAGATATTCAAAATAATGCCAGATTTTATTGATATAAGTAATCAAGTTAATGGTAATGAATTTACATATATGGAGAATTGTAGACAATAAACGTTGAATTCTTTCACAGATTTGATTCAAAATTTAAGAATTTATATTATAAATGCTAAGACTATGTACCAAATTTTATCTATTGAAATCTTTACGTTTACGTTTAGTAGCGAACGAGAAGGACGAATTTCTAACGATTAGAGTTCATTTAAAATTTGAGAAAAATATATAAATTTTCATATCAATTTCATATTAGAAAGTTTCATAGATCAAAGAGGTTTGAGTTATCCTGCAAGAGAGAGAGAGAAATAGATAGACATTTGCCAAAAATAGATTTTTCGAAATCAGGGAAGTCACAAGCAAGGAAATCCCACAAAATTCTGAATTATATTAGGTCTACCGGAAAGTTCTGTCCGTTTTAGAATGAAACAAATGAATACATTTTTTCATACTTTGGATAAACTTTATTGAATAATTTAGATGCCTTCATTATTTATGACTTCTTGCCAGCGTGATGGCAATTTGTATATTCCATTTTTAAAAAATGTCTTATCTCTAGAGGCCAAAAATTGAACCAGTGTTTGTCTGATATCTTCTTCGTTCTTGAATTGTTTGCCCTGCCAGAAATTTAGTAAGGACAGAAAGAAGTGATAATCAGATGGTGCTAGGTCCAGGCAGTATGGTGGATGCGACAGAATTTCCCAGCCTAGCTCTGCGACTTTCTGACGAGTCCCCAAAGCAGCATGTGGCCTGGCATTGTCATGAAGCAGTATGATGTCCTTCCTATTGAACATCGCCGGCCTCTTTTCTTGGAGTGCTGTTTTTAATTTCTCCAATTGCTGACAGTACCTCTCCGAATTTAGCCTTTCGTTGGTTTCAACAGCTCAAAATGTATTGGTCCTCGAATGTCCCACCATATACACAACATTCTCTTGTTCAGGCTCAACTTCGGTTTAAAGGTAGAAGGGGCAGGTTTTCCGGGTTCACAATATGCCCTTTTTCTTATGATGTTTTCATAGGTAATCCACTTTTCATCCCCAGTTTGTAACCGGAGCGGACAGAACTTTCCGGTAGACCTAATATATATATATATATATATATATAT
>JAPMOR010101991.1:15712-66614 GCA_026543865.1 Argiope aurantia | reverse complement strand
AAATCAATTTCATATAGAACACAGTGACTTTTCTTCTTCGTATTTCTTTTTCTGATGCAAACATTTATCTACTGAAATTTATCCATGAAGAAAGTATATTGCAATTAGACAAAAATTCCCAGTTCGGAATTATGATAGTGGCAATATTTTGCTTATGGAATATCATAGCATTTATCATGCGAAGTTTCACGTTAAAAAAATATTGTTGTTGTTGTTACTTATGGCACTTATCATAGACTAAGTCAACGATTTTTAGCCAAGTTTGTACCGTAACTTCTGTAAAGTTAGCCGAGTTTCTGCTGTATCTTCTTCCATGGTAAAAGCCCCCGAGCAACCGAGGGCAGAAGTCTGACTTCTAGCTCATATGAAAATGAAGCTCATACAATCGCTTGAGCAATCCCTTTTTACAGTGAGGCTCTTTCGCATGCCTCACAGATAGAAAACAGGGTTAAGAACAACCATCCCAGAACCCGGGAAGCCCAGATCACGGGGAAGACGTGCTACCCCTAGGATATGACGCCGGCTCTTATTAATTCTAGTACTAAGACTTTAGATCGCTAATAAGCTTCACTAACAAAAAACTTTATAATAATATGCAGGGTAATTCAAAATGAATATAGCGATTACAAACAGCTATAACTATTTCATGAATAAGAATTTATCGATACGATTAACACAGAATGTAGACGGAACTTCAAAATGTCTAATACCCAAAACAATTGAAGAACTCAAAGTATGCATTTGTAATGCTCTCGTGTCGGTGACTGCAGACATGCTTCAGAATGTGTGGCATGAAATGGACTACTGTCTAGATATTGTCCGTGTGACCAAGGGAAGTCACATAGACCATCTATGACGTATGTATACAAAATTTTTGAAGTTCCGTCTACATTATGTGTTAATCTTATCGATAAATTCTTTTTCATTAAATAGTTATAGTTTTTAATAGCGTTTGCAATCATTTTGAATTGCCCATTTTTTTCCAATTTGCAGTTCAGAAATTAAAAGTAAATTAAATTAAATTATTAAGTAAAGTATTTCATACAGAACACGGTGGATTTTTTTCTTCATCATTTTTTTCCTATGCAAAAGTTTCTTTACTGAAATTTATCCATGAAGAAAGCATATTGCAATTAGTTAAAAATTGCCACTTCGGAACTTTAAAAGTGGCAACACTTTCCTTATGGAATACCATTCTACAGTCTGAGTAAAAACTTTAAGGCCAGTAAAAAATTTTAAGAAAATGTAAAATGAAATAAAAGGGATTCAAATAATATTAATTATTAAAGTTCATTGATAAGAAATAAATGCCATAAACATAATTTGTAAATACATAATTGTGAGAAACATGTGGTTATTTACAAAGTTAGTATTTCTGCCTGAGTAAAAACTTTAAGACCACCAGTCAATTTTTAAAAATAAATATAATATAATCGTGTAATTACCATTGCAACTACTAGCTTGTGACAACGCTGCAATTTTCATATTTGCCATACGTTTCTTCGAAGTATTGGTGATCTTTGTGAAGATGGCGAAGGCTGAGAAGTTAACTGATCGTGAAAGAGGACAGATCGAAGATTTGTCTTCAACAGGATTGAGTAGTCGTGCTATTGCGATAAAGATAGGAAGATCAAAGACTGTAGTCCACTATTTTTTTAAAATTGAAAGACAATTATGGTAAAAAGAATACTGGGGGAAGACCTAAAGCTTTGTCCTCGCGTGATGAAAGAAGAGTTTGCCGACTTGCATCTACTGGAAAGTACTCAACCAGGAAACTGACTCCGACGACAGGTTTAAAAGTTTGTCAAAAAACGATTTATAACACAATTAGAAGGTTTGGAAAGTTCACTTATACAGCAAAATTGACTAAGCCTGCAGAGACTTACTGCAGAGACACAAAATAGAGCGTTTGAACTTCGGCCAGAAAGTCATGACCTGGGACAACCAATGGATAGAAATTATTTTTTCTGACGAAAGAAAAATGGAATTTGGATGGATCAGATGGCTGGAATTTCTACTGGCATGATATAAGAAATGAAAAAGAAATATTCTCCAAGCGTCAATTAGGTGGAAGGTCTGTCATGACTTGGGGCTATTTTGCTTACAATGGTGTGGGCTCAATTGCATTCGTTTCAGGTAGAATGAATTCACAAGGATACCAAAATGTCCCAACAAATCATCTTTTGCCAAATGCTGAATGCCTTGCTGGAGAAAATTGGAAATATCAGCAAGACAATGCATCGATCCATTCGAGTAACAGCACAAAAAATTGGTTCCAAGTCAACAATGTTGAAACTGTGAAATGGCCAGCTAGATCACCTGACCCGAACCCAATCGAGAACCTTTGGGGTGACTTAGCAAGAAGAGTCTATGCAAATGGGAGAAATTTTACATCAACAACAGAGCTGAAATCTACTATCGAAGATGAATGGTATAAAACCGACCCCACCCTTTGTCAAAAACTCGTTTCATCCATGAAAACAAGAATATTTGAAGTAATTCGAAGAAATGGCTCCTACACAACCTTCTAAGAATTTGTAATTTTTTTCTTATATGTTATTTTCTATGTTGGCCTTAAAGTGTTTACTCAGGCTCAAAAATTCATCTGTGTGTTCTGTAATATTTTCTAATAATAAAATATTTGCAAATTAATTTTTCTACTTTTTTTACTTTTATTTAAGCTCAATAATTATCAATCAAATGGTATTTTAATTCCTCAATTTATGTTTCCATTTTCTCAATTTTTTTACTGGCCTTAAAGTTTTTTCTCAGGCTGTATATTATCACGCGAAGTCTTATGTAGAAAAGTTGGAGAGCTAAAATATTTCAATGTCAGGAAACTGTATTAGAATATTTTTTCGCATTTATACATTATGAAACAAAAGTAAATAAAAGTCATGCAAGAACATTATGACATATTTCTTCTGGCAAAACTTTCACTATTGAAAATTGTTTTTTAAAGGAAAAGATCGTAATCTGCAAAAGAAATTTGTATTTCGACATTTAACTTTTAAACAAGAAACAATATTTCGAAAGTCTGTTTCAACTGAGCTTATAGACGAAAAGTTTAAAACGGCACAATCAAACTGGTTGTAATTTGTCATATTTCCCTGAACTAAAATGAAAACTAAATAACTGTTTCGAGGTCAAATGCAGTAATAGAAGGTAAGCTGTGGAGATAAGATCAAATGCTGAGACAAGAGATTCATTCAACATGTT
Source organism: Argiope aurantia (assembly GCA_026543865.1). NCBI lineage: Eukaryota > Metazoa > Arthropoda > Arachnida > Araneae > Araneidae > Argiope > Argiope aurantia. Next base: position 63,395 of record JAPMOR010101991.1, on the reverse strand, counting down.
TTAAGAACATATTCCGATATTTACCCTATACAGATGTTTGCTTTTAGTTTAGTTTAGTTATATTAATGTCCCGTTTTAAAGCAACACTAAGGCTATTTTGGAACGGACCTAGTAATTTTGAACCGAGGTCAGATGACAGTCAGTGAGGTAAAAATGAAAAAGCTCGAAAAATACTTTTCTCCATGAAAATATTTAATAACAGTTATTTCTTCTATAGTAGAAGATATAGTAATAAAGATAATGGTTTCATATTGTTTTGGGAAATCAATATAACTTTTTATTTTAATTTTTTAGAAATATGTTGTGGAATATATTGATGGTTATAAAAAATTGAGTAAAATATCTAAATAAATAGTTGATTATTTTTTTGAAGAAGCTACATCAATCAGCGCCCGAAGTCCCCGAACGTGGCTGATTGTCCTAAAATATTCAAAGCTTCATAACTCGGTCACATTTGATTGCAGAAGAATGAAACATTTTTTTTATTTAAAAGTTAATGATGGTAAGAAATATTTTGCGGAATATGATGTTTAGAACCAAAGGACTACATAAAATTTCGTATTTTTTCAGAGGTACAATTATTGATTGTAAAAGTAAAATATTATGATTTATGCCATTTAATTCCCTTTGAAAGTAAAACTAAAATTTGAATTTAATAATAAAGCAAATAGATTTTTATTGAATATCCATTTGAATCCCCATAAAGTATTTAAAAAAATTGTATATATAAGACTTTAATTCTGAACGATTCTATTTTCTATACTTTAAAGTATTTTTATAAAACGTGTTTGGTTTAAACAAAAATATTTTTGTGTTAATAGAAATTTAATAACTTCCTCTTCAAATTAAAGTTCACATTTTAGTTCAGCTATCAGAAAATTCATATTAAAATTAAAAGAACGGGATGGGGCTTCTTAAATAATACAAGTTTTATATTTGTTAAAATTTGAACCGTAAAAATATTTTGTTGAAGGAGTCATTAAGATCAAGTTATTCAAATTCTGAATTGATAATTGAAACTAGTGTCAATTATAAGAAAACATTCTGTTGTTACTTTTCAATAATCTCAGCATGGCTCTTAGAGACAGCACATTTATTAGACATTGAAAACGAAAAGAAAAGAACACAGATATTGACAGTTACGCACACAGCTTCATGTTCGCGGGAGGAATGGTGCCGGAGCGAAGCGCCAGAAGCGTAATCACACAGATATTACTACGCGAGAAAAAAAGTCCGCTCGTTTCATCCCAACACATTCTTTTATTAAATACCGATTTATATTAAAATTTCCATATCTAATCAATTATGCTTTATTTAAAAATTTAAATATTGGTTACCTAATTATTGAAAAAAAATTTGAAATGAACCATTTCAGAAAATTTCTCTATTAAATTCATTTATCTAAATAATCATATCTTTTTTTTAACAAAACAGTACCTTCATATAAATCACATGAAAAGATACCGGCTTATTAGTTATCTCCGAATGAAAATTTATTGAGAATCAGATTTTAGGCTGTTTCAGAACTCCCATTTATCTCTGTCCGAGCATCGAAGCATCTTACATAATCTAAACTAGATTTTGTAAATGTTATAGATTCTCTTGGGCGTTTGCGAAAGTTATAAATTACAGAGATGAGGTTTTGTTGCCTTCTGTTTTTTATTCAGGAATGCAGTTGGCCCTTTCTCATCTTTAAGTGTGGCAACAATTCCCTCACATACGATTCATCTGATCATCAGGTTTTCGAAAAAAAGAGGATATTCAGTGCATGCAGATGTTTTGGACATCAATTCCAGATGTAATGGAATGTCAAGAATGTTCTTAAGAGGGCGACTGCTATTAATGTCCAGTGTTTCTGGACATGAAAACAGTATTCCTGGAGGAGCGAGAGCGACTGTCACAGGACTCATAAATTGACTCATTTTCAGAATGAATTCATGTAATGAAAGCTCTTTAACTGTAAGAGGCCATTCTTTCAATTAAAATATTTTGTAACATTTGTTTTATACTTCCTTATGTTGATGACCCGAGCACACTATAAGTGTGTAAATTGTGATTGCTGTATCGCGTTTATTTCTTTTTGCAATATATCAACTTGCATGCATACCTAATTTTATGAAAATCTATCTAATATTTCTGAAGATTTTGGACCAAAAGTGATAATTTCCTTACTTTTGAAAATAAATGTATATGCAGTCAATAAAATGCAAAACATAAAGCTTTATGATAAAGATTATAAATTTACAAGAAAGATGTTATTATTTAATATGAGGTATTCGCTTATGATTAAAAATCAGTACATTTCATTATATTCCGAGACAAAGTCAGGAACATTCAATTTAAGCGGAAATAAATTGTCAAAAAGACAAGATTCTGTCTACTAATTCAAATAACTACAAAGAAATAACCGACAAAGTAAATATTTATCAATGTGCAGTTTATCCTGATTTGGTAATTTATTCATGATGGTATTGTCTCTATTCGCAGATATCGATGTGCTTTCGATTGATCCAAATAACTATAAAATCAATATCTATTAACCGCTTATTTGTTTTGCCCGAGTGCCATACGTGCACCGATGTATAGAATTTTGATAGTTGTAAGCAAAAAATAAATATATAAATAAACCATTCATAATGATTAGTTACTCGAACTTATCTTATTGACTTATCTATGTATTCGAAGTAATTCAATATTAAAATTACTTCGAATACATAGATAAGTCAAATATTCAATGGATTTCCATTTGATTCAAAATAAGAAATTATTCTTAAGATAGAAAGTGTCATCTTTTTAGATAATAAAGAAAATAAAACAGTTAAAGGGTCAACATGCAGTTTATTTTGGCATGGCAATTTATTCATTTTAATAAAGCCACTATTCGTAGAAATCTATGTGCTTTCATTTGCTGCCAAGACGTTCTGTATGAAGTTATTCAAATCGTTTACAATTATTTCTTTTGTTTCACTGAGATATATCGCACTTTCTGTTTCATTATCTTCTTTGTATGTAACAGACAGCGATAGAAATTGACTACGCATTAAGGAAAAAAGCACGTGATAAAGATGTGGTTGAGTGATGATTAAATTCCAAATTGTCTTTTCAAATCTTCATTATTACTAAAACAATATTCATAAAACTATATACTTTATCTGCAATAAAAGAATTGTAATGGGTCTAAAATAGGAAACGCTTTCTATGCATCCATTTCTGTAGCTTTCTCATATTAGTAAAATCACACTTGCAGCTGTTTAAAAAAATGCCCAACAAGAGGCATCTGCTGAAAGAAAAATATGTAACAATATTATAATAAAATGGATAACCACGCAAATTTTTGATTGTATGATCAAAGGCATTCGTGTAGATCAATTATTAAATCCGCGGAAGAAAATTTAAGTTCCCGTATTCCATAAGTTTAAGTTTTAAATGTTTCTTTTATATCCTTGTTTACAAAGAATTAAAAGTCATTTACAATCGATGTAATTATTTTTAATTACCCTGTGTGATATTCCTTTGAAAATCTTCAATATGTTTTAATTTAAATTTGCGATATATCTTGGGCAGAATCCCCGCTTTTACTGGAAAAAAAACAAACACCCCCAGTTTAAAAATAATGTCCCTGTTTAGTTTTATTATATTAACGTTCCATTTTAAAGAAACACTAGGGCTATTTTGGGACGAATCTAGGAATTTTGAACAGCGGTGAGATGACGAGGACGACACCTGAGCTGGCAACCCCTCTCCACACCACGCCACACCAGTTGGAGGGTGTTTGGCTATGATGGTTTTAACGTGCACCAGACCCTCTCACTCGACGTTTTTTCGGTGGAATCTGGTCACAAACCTGAAATCCTCCGGTTTCGAGGCCGAGACCTTACCACCCGGCCACCGGGGCCCATATGTCCCTGAATGTCGCTTAAAAACAAATAATTAGTATTGAAAACATTAAAATAATTCATATAATTAGCTTTCACATTAAAGAAAGAATTGCTGCAGAATTTTTCTTCTTGAATCTCAGAATTCATAAAATATTTTCCAATAATAATAATAATAATATGTCCTAATTTAAAGAATAATAGCAACTATCAATATAAGTATTCCTATATATTTTCCATTTTTTATCAGCATATACAATGTCAAAGTGATGATACCTTTCGAAAACTGTCACGTGAGTCCTGGTTTATTTCAGACACTTTGTTCTGACCTGACCCCCTAACCCCCTGTATATTTATAGTATTCAAATTCGAAACTCAAAAATTCTATCATTTTATTTTATTCAATAATTTTTATGTATAAAAAAATCATTTGTCATTTTATAGACAGATATACGACCATACTGGATCACGAACACTGCCATCTTTCTGCGAATTTATTAACTAAAGAAACTATACATCTTTTTATAAACAACAGATGGCACCACGTACTAACACCAGTTCACACTGATTCAATTACGTTTATTTGATATTATAGTGAAATTATTTAACACTGTTCAGTTCTGTTCGAACTTTTAATAAGGTTGAGTAATCGTTCATTTTATTATAATATATTAACTCAATTCGTTCATAAGGAATTAAATGAATATTTCTTTTGATATTTCAATTAAAAACATAGTTATTTTTTTTATGCATCAATTTTAAGAATAAAAAATATTTTTGCACATACAAATTTATATTTAAAATAATTAGCCATCTTCCATTTTCCACTAAGACTTAATGCTAGATTAATAATTTGTTTTAAATAAAAAATATTCTGTATATTCGCAAACGTTTGACATGTAAGGCATTGAAAATTGAATATCCCCTGCTTTTAAAGACGTGCTGATGTATTAAATGTATGTGAAACAAAAAAAAATATTAAAATATTATTGTAATTTCTTTCATGGCCTAAAATAAATCAACGAAATATGTGTGCAACTTTATAATAAATGGTAAAATACAGTGGCATATTTTAGCACTTTGTGACCTTAGAAAATCGAGACTTTTACGTTTATAATGTAATCGATATAGTTTCACATTTCAGTACATTTTTTTTCATACATGTTCAGGATTTATTTTCGGTCGTTTTTTATTTCATTAATTTTGCGAAACTGAATGCTTTTATTTACTTCTTAATATACTTCATTAACTTAATTACTTCATTAAATAATTAAATAAATAAATAATGATTGTATTCTTAAGAAAATATTTTTTATTTACTTAAGATTATTACCTATTTATTATTACTTAAGACTACACTGTAGTCAAGTTTATGGAAAATATCATTAATGCAAAATGTAGAACTTATAAATATTTTAACAGCTATGTTAATGTACGTAATCTTTTTAGAATCTAATAAAACATGCTTTAAAAAATGTTAATATGGTCTTGACATTTCAATATAATTTATATTAATATAATTATATTTGATATAATTATATTTAATATATTTTTAATTAATATAATTTATATTATATTAATATAATTTATATTTTTTGAAAATGTATTTATTTAACAACTAGAAAATAAAGTCTTTAATCGACATGCTTGGAATCCTTCTCAGCCTAGAGGACCTAGATGATTCCCTGGTCGAAAATTCATACTGAAAGGTATAAAGTAAAAAAATAATTAAAAAACATCATACAGCAAATTAAGAAAAATGTTGTACAAGCACTTTTTTTTTTGATCGGAACAGCAAATCTTTTATTTGAAAATAATTAGGATATCCTTTTTCCTCGTGATTTTAATGTATTTCTCTAGAAATTGCACAATAAATAGTTCTATTCCTTTTCCGGTAGAATCAATTACAAGGATTCTGGCATCCCTAAACAAATAAAATGTTATGAAATTTTATGAATACGTTCTTACATATTCAGAAGCTTAGCCAAAAGTAATTAAAACAAATATAAATAAAAAAATTGAAATCTACGGTCGCAAATTTCAAATTATCATGTGAGAACATTATTTTTTTAAAGTCACGTGGTATCAATCGGACAAAATAAAAGGCGCTAAGATTGCAGCGGATTTTACAAATACACTAGTCTTGCAAACATCTTTATTTTACATCTTAATTTTTATCGAAGTTAGCATCTTTTTTTCTTTGAAAAACTAGTTTAAACCGGTTTGAAACAATCATGTGACTCTCAGATTACGCATGCGTCGATATTTAGAAAAACGACGGTTTTGTTCATCTCAAATTCGTTCGAGCTCCAAAACTTTTTTGAACGCATATTTTATTAACATAAAAATACTTTTACAGTTAGAGTTAAATATGTGATGCAAATTAATATACATTATGAATGTGGAATTAGAAGGGTGAGAATTAGTTTTTATTATGAATGACTGGTGAATAATTGACAGTCTCCATTATTGCAGTAGCCCTTAATTCTTATTGTGGACTTAGGCGAACGAATAGAATGATCTAATAGTGAAACTAGCTTCGAATCGGATCTCTATATGTATGATCTATATTACTTATGAGAAAATGTAGGAATACGTAACCCTACGGTGGTGAAAAGAAATCACGGACATTATATTTTATGATTTGAAAAAAGTTGAAAGGTACTTCCCTCTTTCTTCAACAAAATTCCAGTTTTAAAATTGAGGTTTTTGATTTCGCCTAAGCTAGAGATGCTCAAATCTTGAGTTGTGATATATATTTATTCTCTTGTGCAATCGCGATCATGAATGCACACGCGTTTTTGCTTTAACTACATAAATGTGTGTCCCCACTTCTGGTCCTCGACTTTTCTGGGTCAATGGTCTAATGGACTAGTCTGAATTCATCAGACAGCTGGAGGGTAAACCACAATGACAACAACAACCATTCAGTGGCAGTATAGATGTATATTGTCGTGCAAAGGCCGCATAACATATAAATTCATAATGGAACAAAAAATTATAAAAAGAATACTTCATCCAATACTGGTACAAATTATATCAGTACATTTCTGAATACTTCTATAGATTCAGAAGGATGCAAGACAGTATATGTATACAGGGTGTTTCAGTGAACCGTTTCGGAACTTCTAAGAGGGGTAGGGTTACATCCTGACAACTCGAAATCATAGAGCAATGTGGGGTTGGAAATGCTTTTCTGAAGCGGTGTTGTACACAGAAGCAGGAAAAGAGACAGTAAATGAGAAATCGTTTTAATAATACATGAAAAGAAGCAAAAGGTACATGGATTAAAGTAAGTGTTCGAAGATTCTTCCATGGGCTACAATGCACGCCTCACATCTCCGATGCATGGACATCCGAACATTCTTTAATACTCCAGGCATATCTCGAATCTCTCCGGCAGCTACTGCGATTCTTGCAACGAGCTCCTCAGCAGTGTCAACAGGGGTGTCATAAACTTGCGATTTCATATGATCCCAGAAATAAAAATCAAGACATGATAAGTCGGGTGACCGAGCAGGCCAACGCACGGGACCCCCACATCCGATCCACCGTTGACCAGATGTGACATCCAGGTAGTTACGAACATCTCCGCTATAATGGGCAGGGGCTCCATCGTGTTGGAACCACATTGTCTGTTGCGTCGATGCAGAAATCTGTTCATCTCTCAAAAGTTGTGCAATACTTGCTGGAGAAAGAGCAAGTACGTAGGTCCGGTTAAACGACCCGGTAACAGGTAAGGTTCGATGAGGTGATCTCCCACAATACCGGCCCATACATTGACCGAAAATCGATTCTGTGCTGCACGACATCGTATTGCATGCGGGTTCTCGACCGCCCAGATATGGCCGTTCTGCGTGTTGAAAATTCCTTCCCTTGTGAAGGATGCCTCATCGGAAAACAACACTTCAGCAGGAAAAAGAGGATTTGTAGCCCATTTTCCCAGGTACCACTGTACGAATGCAATACGAGGTACATAATCCTCCGGTTTCTGTGTCTGGACAAGCTGCACGTGAAACGGGTGCAAGTCTTCTGCTCGGAGAATCCTCCAGACGCTGCAATGGGAAACCCCGACTGGTTTGCTACACTTCGTGTACTCGGATTCCCCTGTGCATGCTGCAGCACATTCTGTTCGGTGTCTGCAGTCCGTGTTGTTCTTACCCTGTCCCTGTGAGCTCTTTCTAATGAACCTGTTTCAGCTAACCTCTGATGCAGTCTTGCAAAGAAATTATGACTGGGAATACGCCTCGTCGGGTATCGTTCCGCGTACAAACGCTGTGCGGCTGGCTCACTACAATTTGCAGCCCCGTACGCCAAATGCATATCGGCTAACTCTGCGATCGTGTAATCATCCATCCTACTAACTTGCCGTTCTTGTGCGGAATGAAGATTCCCTGCACGAAAGCTCGGACTTTTCGCACAACGCCATCTACCGCGTCAGGAAAATATTTCTGACTGCCCATGGGTATATGATTTTGGTTCGTCAGGATGTACCCTACCCCTCTTAGAAGTTCTGAAACGGTTCACTGAAACACCCTGTATGTGGGGAAATGGGCTCGTTATAGAACTTGTATAACAGAATCTGTCGAACTCAGTGAAATTAAAAGAAAACTCATTAAGGATAGTGATGATTTTAACAAAATATCACAATACCCTGAAAATTTAAAAATATTTAAAAAATGATAGAAGAGATTTCTAGTTTTTTACCAACAGTATGAAGATTTTTTTTGAATTTCTGTTGGCCGTTGTTTTTTTATACAAATATTGGATAATTAATAAGTATAACAGCCAGTCACAGTAATCTCTGTTTACACGGCTTATTTCTGTGGCAACGGGGTGACTGGCTGCAATTAAAAAAATAACTTCATAAATGTGTTATGGCTCAGAATCACAATACGCTCTACATTAAAAATATTTTTTATTGCAAAAATTATATTTAATAATAAATAGTTTCGTCTTCACAAAAGTTATATTTAGATCATTAAAACATTTTTCGTTAAAATTGTAAGCTGCTTGTCTATGGAAAAATCAAGTGTTTCCAAGGATGAAGTGAGTCACAATATTTAAAAGTTTGTGAATCCTGATTCAGACGGTTATCAAAGGATTGGAACCGAACAACTTTCAAAAACAATTTATGGAGGATGTAAACGCATATATTTAAAATAATTTCTTTTTATTTATTAACAGATGTTAGATCATCGTGCAGAGCAGACCTCATTCAGTAAATTCTACGATTTTTAAGACTAACATCCGTTTAAGTGCTACACTAAAATTGTTCAAGTGGAATCTCTGATAATTCTTCATTTGGCTTATTAATAAGGTTTTCGCTTTCATGACTGGAAGATTTTAAATACATTAGTCGAATCCGTTGAAGATTCGTCACCTGTTTGAATGTGGTAATATCACATATATCTTTTGTCGAAATTCAAATGTCCTCATATTTAACACTTAACACCACACCACACTTCCGTCTCTAAAGCTCACGTGGTACTTTTGCGGTTTGGTACAGATGTAGGTGGAATTTATTAAAAAAAAGGAACAAAGAAAAAGTACACTGCAATCAGTTGCAAAGAAACATACAAATGACAAAATATGAATGTATAAAACATTAACAAATCACCGGGAGTACTCTACCCAAACATTTCCCGGATACTGTCTAATTAATGTATTATCCCATTGAGCATCTTGTATGATATTATCGTTCAATAGTTACGAAATATTAACCTTTGATTTAGCAGTTTTACTGAATTTATAATGGCATCTTAAGCCAGTTATTTGGCGATTGATCGCTGGCATTTGTTAATAGTATCCGAAAATCGCATCTGTGTTTTAGATGCGTTTTTCACAACGATTAAATTTTTGGCATAAAATTACATTTATAGTCGCAAAATAGCATACCAGTTTTGATATATGTAAGTCAGTGCGACTTTGAGTTATAGCTTTTATATGTTTATAAAAGTACAGACCGACAGACGGTCAATCCTTCGTTGTATGTGGCTCAAAATTTGACAGGTGTCTAATCTATAGATTTTAATTCTGAGTATCAGATTTTATCTATCATCCTCTCTTTCATTTGCAATCATCGTGCTAAATTATATCCGAACATCTAGGCAGACAAATTTCCTTTAAACGGAATTTGATAAAAATTTGATATAAATTTACAAATTTGTTATAAAGATCATATACTAAATTTTATAAGCCTAGATCAAAGCATTTTTGAGTTATCAGTCACAGACAGTCTAAAACTTGGAGATTCGTCAAAGTTGCGAGTTCGATTTTTTTGACGATTATTATATTTCTTCTACTACGTATATGGGAAAGTAAAAACGTTAAAAACTAGAATAAAAAATATCTGGAATACAAAAAAAAAATTGGAAGAATGAATATGATAGCGTACAGTGCGAATGAAAAAGCAAATCAATTATATACAGAACGAGGTACTAAAAGAGGATTAAGGATATACTGTAAATAAAATGTGCAGATTGCACTGTAAAAGGAATATGATTTGTCCAAATAGAATAATACTCCATGATCAATTAAGAATTTAATTATGTTTATTATTTTATATGATGAATTATTAAGGACTTTTTTATACCAAAATATTCTCATATTTGCATGGTGCGGAATTTTGATGAATAACATTTCAAATCAGATGTTGCCTCTTCATAAATCCCGTTACATATCATGAAATCCGTTTGTTTGGTATCAATACATGATGTTTAACTAACTAAACTAAATCTTGAAATACAGTTTGACAATAAAGATGACCCGGTATCATTTACAAACTTTCACACTATAATTAAGTGCTCGATTTAATATGCAATATATAGGTATTCATATAAATAATATACATTTTCAGTAAACTAGCATCTTCATATTCCAATGCGGAAGCTGTAGGTCCAGCTTCTTAGAACGTCTTAGAGGGTTCCGGGCAATTTAACACGCTAATCGGGAAGTATGAAGATTCAAATTGTCGCAATTGATTTCAAATAGCTTTTAAAAGGAAGAAATTAACAGCATTTACTGTTTATTTTCAAAAATAATTTCAAGGAATGGAGCCTGACTAAGAAAATTAATTTATTAGAGATTTAAAAATGTTTTCATTTTATTTCTGGTATTTTGAAATAAGATTTAATAACAGCAATAAGATAAAATGATATAGTATTCAAAATAGAATTCAAAAGGTTTATTACTTTAAAATAAATCTTATTTTTTTATTTTCCATCATCGTTTTTTTTAAATCGTATTTTATTTTTATTTCGAATTTAAATTTCAAAAGCGAATTTCCTTTTGAATTATTATTTATCATTTCAAATAGGGAAAATAGTAATTTTGAAACTAGTTAATAATAATATTATTAGATAGTAATGTTAGAATAGACTATATTTATAAAGACTTTTAAAGTTTGATTTATTCAAAAGAACATTTTAATGATAAAATATTATAAACATTAACATTACACTTCTACTAAAATACAAAATATCGGTTTTGGATGAATGACTTTATTTTCAAAATACTAAATAATTTTATTTGTTTTATACGGCAATATAAGCAAAAAAATGCTTAATTAAATGTGTAAAATATTCTCTCATTTAATTAAATTAAACTAAATTTGTGATTAATAAAAATAAATGACTACATGCATAGGAAAGATTGTTGTACCTAGCACATAATGTACCTTAGGTCATAATTCTTATCTCTGTATGGACTGTCATCTTATAACAAACAGTAGAGCTAACCCAATCATACTCATAAATAATTAGCAGGAATTCGTTATTGTTTACCATTCCAGTCTCGTTCTTTTTATGCAAAAATTGGCATTTAAGAAGATCGTTATTTATTATTTAAAAATTGCAATGATTCCACCTTCCGATATATTTCAACTTGAGAGATATAATTTGTTTAGTAAAACCTGTTATTTACATGTTTGGAAATGACCTATTAAGTTATCTTATATTATAATTATGGATTAGAAACATGCCTGGATAAAATTCATTTACAAAAAAATCTATTTCTTTTGTATGTGAACATAATATCGCCTAAAAAATACAACCCGTAGACGGATGAAATTTGGTATCTAAGTCTATCATCAGAATAGAAATTATATTTCAAATTTTAGATCCAATTTATTTATAATCTCGCAATCTGTTGGTCTATACATTCGCGTGCACAATGCATGATCTTGTGCCCAAACATGCATAAAATTTTAGATTCAATTTTTCTAAATGAAGTATCCAAAATATATATTAAGTTTTCCCTCATTAATCTACGTAGTACAAAAAGCGTCATATTACACACAAGAACCAGCATCCGAGATTAAACCCTCTAAGAACGCTTGAGCAATGCATGACTGTTGAGTCCTCTTTCCCCCCTCACAAAATTCCTTTATAAGATATTTTTTATAGATTTTTAATTCATTATATAAATATTTTTAAGCAAATTCTGATACACTAACAAAACATTTCACAACGAGTTCTTTCAAGAGAGTTGATTTCAGTTGCGGTGTTGTGACTTATACCAATTTACAAGCCCGCTGACAGTTACCTGTCAGAGATTTAAGCCAGCGATTTAAGTGAACGTCTCTTGTTTTTACAGTAGCAGCAACTAAGGCCAAGAATACGACTTAATTACTCACGCGTCACAACTAGAGATTAGAATACCGGGATACCGAATACCGGTATTTTGAGCCATTTGTACAATTTTGTAACACCGGTATTCACAAGTTAAAATACCATTTTTTCGTTATTTACTAGAAATTTTTTAAATTGTCTCCACTATATGTTCAGGGATCGCCAACATAGCAAAATAGTATACGTTTTTGTTTTTATGTCTCCCTAGCGGACGAAATTAATTAGACTGTGAATACAAAGTTGCATCGTAGAATCAAGAGAAGTGATAACATACTGTTTGACAACAGATTCTAAACCCTCCGCGCTTCTGCGCATGCGTTAGGATGGGTTTAATTTTAATGGGGTGAGAGGAAAAATGAAAGGAAGAGATGTTTACGTTTTATGAGACGTAAACATTACAGATAATTAATATAGAATGTCTTACGGTATTTATATAATTATAATAGTTTTAAAAATGAAAATGAAAAAGAAGAAAAAGAGACTAAACTTAATCAGATTTGAATTAGTTATAGTAAATGTTCTTAAAATTTTTTACCCACAAACCTATCCACATTCAGAAGAATTCGGTACTGTTATCGAAGATTATGATGACACGAATGTAGATAGTGAAAAGGAATTGTCTCTTCAGCCAAAATTATAATTAGCGATAAATAAAAAAATTTCATCTAGCAAAAATCAATACAGCTATATCCAAAATCATCCGACGAGAAATCGATTTATTTGAAGATGAGGGATTTAGAGGTAAATACTTGGAAAAAGTATATCGCGCATTGCTAACAGCACTACCAACTAGCGTAGACGCCGAACGAGCGTTTTTGACAACTGGTAATTTTTGCACAAAATTACGTTCTAGGCTTAATGACAGACCAATTGTATTATGTTTTTTAAGATCACATTTAAAAGATTTGTAATAGTACCACAGAGTGAATAGTGATATTTACAGTTTTGGGATGATTTAAATAAATAAGATGTTCCTTTACTTTTTTTGTGATTCTTTATATACTGTTATAAGTTACAAATTATTTTTTGTGATATTTACACTCTCTAATAAAACTGGCAAATAAAACAAAGAAATACCTGTGTTTTCTTTCTTTTCCTAAAATTTCTACTACCGGTATTAAGATCTAAAAAATACCGAATACCGGTATTGAACTTTTGGTCTGATATTGCAATCCCTAGTCACAACCTTTTGTAATGGCTGACTTCATTCATGCGTTTCATTCACTCAACCACAGATCCTAATTTAGACCTGAATCAGAGAACAATCACCTCTGAACCAATGGCCCCCAGTGGTATTACTCTCGACATGGAGGACTTTGTGACCACGACAGATTTATACGTGCGCCAGCCGCCACACACACATGGAGAGTCTACGGCCGGGGGAGTTCGAACTTACAACCTAAGATTTGCGAGTCCAACGCCCTACCAACCAGGCTATTCCGGCCCTCTTGATTTCAGCACTTCGTATATATAAAAAAATCATATTTAAAGTAATGGGAAAAGGAAAGCTTTGAATGCAATTTTAAATTATACTATTTATAATAAAATACTATTTAATTCTATTTAATTTTAATACAATTTAATTATAAAATCGGACATTTTAAAATTATAAAGCAACATATTTTTCTCAAATTTTTAAAGAATATAATATGAAATTTCAAAAAGATGATATATTAAGAGCATTAGAATATTTTTTTAACAATTAAAAGGCACTTGATAATTTGAATCAGTTTGAGACGATGACACTTGTAAATTAAATGTAAGGATAAAATTAATGTACTCGAGCACTTAGACAATTGCCTGTTTGATAATCTGACCGTCCCTCTTAGACATACGTATACGTTGGAACTTTCTTTCTAGAAATTGAGGATTATAAGACATAAAGATAAAGCAATCCATATTAAAACTTCTATAGCATTTATTATTGCATAAAATGTCATGAATACAATTCTTGTTATTAAAAAGAAGCGACTTTACTTTCTTTCGTAACTTACCGACTTATAAATAGTAATAAGATCTTGACGGAAAAACTCTATTTCAAACATACAATTTTCTTTTTCTTTCTTATTTTTTAAATTCTAAAATAACGATGCTTTTTTCATTCCAATGTTATCGTTTCGATTCGGATTTAAATTTAAAAAGAATTTGCATTGATGAAAATCGATTAAAATATTTTTTCTTCTTTTGACTTAAGTTTTATGATGAGAATTGCCTAAAAAAAAGAATTCGATTCATTAAAAAGAAACTCCGAAAAAAAAATTGTATTTATAATAGAATAATAATTTATTGACATATATTTCATTTTTTTCCAAAGTATTAAAATCAGTTTTAACCTTAATTATATTATTTATATATCTTTTATGATCTAACTATTGCGATTACATCTTTTATGATTTATTTATTGATTTTATGATGATATGTCATAATAATAATATATAATGGTTGAGCAAAATCATTGTAAATGACATCGCGCTAGAATTGTTACCTTTTTAACATTTTGTACCTCATAAATAAGAATAAACTTTTTTGAATCATCATAAAAATTTTACAAATTAAAATGCGATGTTTCCTGAATTTGTGATTATAATCCCAAAATTAAAGTAAGATTTGAATTTGCCACCCTTCGTGCAGAAAAGTAAAGCCCGTTTGACAACTGATAATTTGGAGTTACTAAACAGGGAACATGGAACCTTGCACGATAGAACAACATGTTTTGATTGTTGAACCATATTTCAAAAGTAATGAAAGTCTAGCTGCCACAGTTCAAAAATTTAAGAACTGGCCTCTTAGATCATGGGATTTAACACCATTGGAGTTTTATGGGGTTAATTGAAGTCAAAGGTATATGCCAACACACCCACAAGCACTCAAGCATTCAAGGACTAAAATTCAACGCTGCATCAACGAAATTCAGCCACATTTATGCAAATTGGCCATGGATAATTTCTACAAAAGAGTGCGTATGTGCCAGCAAAACCGTGGAGGCCATTTGTTCTATGTGCTATTCCATACATAACCCTATCTGAACTTTACGATTCAATAAAAATATAACAATTTAAAGGAAAGAAACTGTGTTTTTTTTATTTAATTCAAATCTTTCATTAACACGTTGTTCTATCATGTAACGCTCCATTTTTCCTAACTCTAAACTATCAGCTGTCAAACGATTTTTTATTAATTGGGTTGCCAATACTTTACTGTACGAATGGTGGCAAATTCAAATCGTGCCTTAACTTTGGGACACAATTTTATATGCCTCAATACTTATAACTGTAGCCACCTTTACATACAGACACATTAGGACATTAAGATTTTCTACAGAGTAAAGTGTAATGCGAAATTCTTTTGTCTGAATTATTCACCGTTGTTGATCATTCACATGAAAAACAATTTAAGCATCTTTCACATTAAGCCTCTTTATTTGATTCGATTTTTATAAAATTAACGAACATATTTTCAGAATTTCAGTCCGAGCTATTGAATAAGGAGATTACAAACAGTACAAAGCAGAATCTATAAGTATGTAAATAAATATATGTAAAGAAGATAAAATGAAAAAAAAAGCAAAACCAACGCATTTCATAATAGCGTTTACAAATTTTTCTAAGGGCTGATTCATATATGCTGCTCAAATTAAGTTCACTATATTATGTGTACAAAAAAATGCATCGCTTAATTAAATTTTCTTCAAATATGAAGTGAGATAAAATAGGATTTAGGGTATTTAATCAAAATTCAGGGAACTTGATCCCGACAATGTAGTTAATTAACCAAGTTTGATAGCTTTAAGGATTTTCAAACCAGCAAAATAAGGCCAAAATATGAAATTTCTTTTGTAATATTTTATCTCCGAACTTATCTATACTTATAATAAAGCTCAATGTGTGTGTGTGTGTGTGTGTGTGTGTGTGTGTGTGTGTGTGTGTGTGTGTGTGTGTGTGTGTGTGTGTGTGTTCGCGCTCTACAGGCCGGACCATTCAACCTACAGCTACCAAATTTGGCACGTGTATACCTTGGAGGCCGGGAATGTGCACCTGGGGGTTATTTTTTCGAATTTTTAATTAGAATTTTATTTATTTAAAAATTAAGCGAAATTTTGACGTGTTTCTGCTATAACTTCCGAAAATATTACCGCACAAAAAAGATTTTTACATGAAGTTAAAGATAAAAAATTTATCTTTTAAATGATACTACTGTTTTAATCTTAAAATTAAATTTCTATTTTTAATGAATTTTTAAATAAATATTTTAACTATGTTTTTCAATTTTTTTCGTCAAAAATAAAAATGAGGATTAAGCACGTTTCGCATTCAGGAGAAAAAAAATAGCTTTTTTCAAAGTGTTGCCATCACATTGATTAAAGCTCTAACTGAAAATAAATTAAATCTTTTTGGAAATGAAATCTGCAAAAATATAATTTTCGTCACGTGTCTGTAGGAAATGAAACAAATATGAAATATTACTTTTTCTAAAAAATAAATTCAAGAAAAATTCTTTTATGATCTTTTACACTCTCTATATTATTAATCCAATAAATAAGTCTTATTTTAAGGCAAGTTTTGTTTAATATGAACAGGATATCCATTCAAATCAGTGGCACACAGCTAATTTGTAAACCTTTAGTAAGAAACAGATCTGTTGCGACATAAATCGTAAATATTTTATTTAAAAGTAGCAAATGATTATTTTAATAATTATAAATTTTATTTTGTAAATAGTTGTGAAATTCAGATTGGCAACAGTGATATTTTTGGAACTTTTAATTTGTTGTTTAAAAAAGATGCTAGAATTTTGAATGAAAATAAGTTGATGTAAATTTGATAATATTATCTACAATGTAATATGATTTAGTTTCATAATAAGTTTGTCTGCATTCTATTTTTGTTGACGCACGAACACAACAGATTTACAAAAATGGTTTAAACAGAAAAATGATTATATTTTATGTAACTTAATTCAATAAATGCTCTAATAAATAACGTATTTTTGATTTTACATAAAACTTCTGCTGTCGAAATCACGAATAACAAAATGCTCTTGAAACACTAATATTTTAAATAAAAAGAGTTAATTTCCATTCAACTAAATCAATCACTTAAACTGACTGATTTATAAAAATTTTAATATCACTATTCAATAAAAAAAAAAGATAATTTTAGATTTTCCATCGATCGTTTCAAAAAAAATACGCCAATCAGCGCGCAGGTTTCTAAGAATAATTGGCCTAAAATTATGAAAATGTTGAGTTTTTCTAGATTTTTAGCATTCAAAACTTCATAAATAAGTCTTATTTGATCGTGGAAAATAGATACATTCATTCATTTATTTAAAATTTGATGTGTCCAGAATATTTTTCAGAATATGATACCTTACTGCATTAAATTTAGATTTCATAATTTTTGAAATATATTTATAGGCTGGAACAAAATATTATTATTGATTTCATTTCAATCCTTTTGAAAGCAAAACTAAAAACTGAATTTTATGCTAAATCTGAGAAATTTTTGTTGAATTATTCTTTGAGATATTACATAAATTATCAAAAATATTTTGTAGTTCACATAAGACTTACATACCAAGATATTTTGTTTGCAATACTCATATTCAATAATAATAGTAATAAATAAATAGCAATAAAGATGATAAATAAAATAAAACGCTTGGTTTTATTAAAAAATATCTTAATATGAATTGCAATTTCATCATTTTCACTTTAAATTAAAGTTGACGTTTTACCGGAAATGACAACAAATTAGCAAAATATATAGAGTAAAATGAACGAAACGATCTAAACAACAGTATAAGTTTGGTATGACTATCAAAATTTGAAGATTAAAATTGTTTTGTTTGAGAATCTATTAAGAGACCAGTTACTTAAAATATTTAATTGAAAATTGTAGCGAGCGGTAATATTGGCGAACCGGCTGGTCGCCAAAGGCGGCTAGTATAGAAATAAAATGGCATTAAAAATGTTTGTTAAATAAAATGAATAATTAATAGGTTCAGGTATAATTAGTTGTACGTTTATTTTAATATACTTTTTCTCAAAACGATGGTTTTTTAAAATTATAAATGAATCGATTTCTTTTAATTAGTCAAAAGTCAATTTTGGCTCAGAAAACTCAAAATTTACACGAAAATTCAATAATAATGCGAAATAATCTTTCAAAAAACATTAATTTTTCAATAAAATAGTTAAATAGTAACCAGTGTTGCTCCAAACATATTTATATATGATAATAATGAAAATTTACGTGAAAAAATACTAAACGTTAGCATTATTTTATTTTTTTAAATAATGCAAATAATTTATTTAGTCTAAAATAGTTTTTAACGATACCTAAAGCACTTAAACTCTCATATACATGTGTGTGAAATTTTTAAACTTTGAGTCAATAATTTGTAAAAAAGCCTAATAGAGTCAGTCCACAATCCACTTAAGGAAGCGAAATAAAATTTAAAACTTCTTTAGGATTGATTTGATATTTCGTAATAATGAATTGATAGGTCTATCATTTTAAATCGCTTTTTTATGTATACCATACTGCGACTTTCTCTAAATAATTTAGAAACTTTCACATAAAACTATGCCGAAATTGGTGTGAAAGTTGTACCGTGTTGAAAGTATTTCGGCGTTAACAACGTAATGGTTTATGACAAATCCCAAATTCCAAACAGGTGATTATGTGATCATAAAGGGGGGATTTTAGAACGTCTTCCGAAGGAAGTGCTTGTTACCGTCATGCATGGGCGGCGAATTGAGCAACAAGAAGCAGTTTGAAAGTGGGGAACTCTTTTTTTTCTACAGCGCCCAAGCGGGTATATAAGGCTTGGAAACAAATACATTTGCATCTTAAAATCAGCAGTAGTAAGACCTTCTAAGGAATCGAAGGTCCTCGAAGGTATTCGGATTTATTTTATTGCTTATGTTTCCCAATTAATTCTGTTTTTTGATATTATGATATGGTATTTCTAAGAAAAACTGTAAAATAACATTTTGTTAGTTCAGTTTCAGTTAAATATTATTAAAATGGATTCTAGTCAGAATTATTTATGAATTCATAGGGTTTGAATTGTTTTAAAAGTTTGACTATTAATTCTAATTTATTAAATAATAATAAATTAGAATTTCATGTAACATTTTTTTACACTCGAAATAAGTTAAATTTATTTGATTACTTATTAATTTAATGTACTTTTAATATTTTATTCTATGAAATAGCATTGTAAATCAGAATTTAAGTCTGAAGCAAGTGCAAAAGAATTGCACTAATCATTCACTAAGATGAAAATGACGATATTATATTTCAAATTTTAACATATCAAGTTTTTCAATAAGCGCACTTTTAAGGCTTTGTCTCAAAGTGAATCTAAATTTGCATCACTGTAATTTTAATATTTTGGTGAAATTGGCGCAGCGAATTCGAGAGTTTCAAAATTGAATTGGTTCGACGCTGTGCATATCACGTGACTATGTATTGAATCCATTACTTTAATTGAGATTAAAATTGTCTTATAGACTTTTTAAAATAATTAAAATTTCTCTAAAAGCATAATCTAAGAAGTAATCTTTCATACGTATTTGGTTCCTTCTATACTTTCACATTTTTTTATTGAGTATTTCAAATTAATTATATTATTGCTTCCTTTTCAAACAAAAAAAATGGTTAAATTAATTAAATAATATAATCATAACTTTTTTTCTCATCTGTTAATTGCAAACGAATACCGGTTTCTAAAGAAGTCATCTGTATCTTGATTTTTGTAGTTCATGCTTTCAATATACGAGTATTTAATATGTTGGAATTTTCAATAATACGGATAATCTCCACTTAAAATTTGATTTTATAAAATTATAGCTTATGATTATTTCATGTTTATTTCAATACATGATTTAGTTAAAATCTGCTGGATTAAATTTGTGCGTTTATAATAAGAATTTTAAAAACTGCATCCATGTTCCAATTTTCAGGCAATTGTAAAATCGACACAAAACATAAATAATTACTTCATAATCAAAATTTTTGCGCATAAATTACGGAAAACCGAGATGATAATCAACCTTTTACAGTTTTTAGTTTTAATGGCTTATATATTCTAAATTTATTTTTAAAAAATTAATTTAATTCCCAAAATTAATTTAAATAATTAAAATTCTACTTAAATATTTCAGTTAATAGTGTAACATAATTAAAGTAAAAATGAATTTCTTTAAAACAGAAAGTTGTAAGATATCAAGTTGTATATAAACAAGATTCACGAAAGAATATTTTACGAATTGTTTAAATTACCGTTACATAGCATATTCTAATTCTTCTAATTTTTATAGACCAAACTTTTCTTAAAGTATCTTATAATATATTAAATTATTTAAAGCAAGAAATTTTATTTATTTTCAAAGCTTAAAAAAGAAGTTTAACTGTTATCTCGATGCTAAAGTATCAAATATAGGTGTATCCAAAATAATTGCACCAATTATAAATGGCTAAGATTTTTCTTGTAACAAACGATAAGAGGAAACACTTCAACGCAATGCCGAAGAGTTTTGTTATATGAATTTTTTTCAATCGTACAAGCAACATGGGAACTGTAGGTCATTTCATTACTATGCAGGGGTGAATTTCCGATTAGATAGACTAGGCAGCTGCCTAGGCTCCAATAATTGAAGAGCAGCTGCATGCACATCGATTAAAAAATGTTATAACCTAGTTGTCAATTATATAAATTTGTAAAATATGTAACTTTTTAATTATATGATGCTAATATTTCAGTATATGTACATATTGAATTATTAAAATTATTAGTGTTATAAGTAATTACTTTTTATAACATTGGAATATCATTCATTTATTGGTGCAAAACCTTGTTAGCCGGCGTCCTGGCATAGAGGTAGCGCATCTTCCCCGTGATTTGGGCGTCCCGGGTTCGAGTCCCGGTTTGGGCATGGTTGTTCTTTCTGTTTTATCTGTGAGATGTGTGAATGTGCCCTCCTGTAAAAAAGGGGTTGTGCAAGCGAATGAGTGATGCGTGAGTAGTCAAGTCGTACTCTTGGACCAAGATGGCCCTACGATAAAAATAAGAGGCGCTCCCCATTAGGCTTAAATCGGCTGTCTTCGAACAGCGGGCTTGTCCGTGGCAAGTGCCATAAGAAACAACAACAAAACCTTGTTAAATAATAATATTTAATGTTATATTTGGAATTTATTATTCCTTTATAATCTTTCGCAATAATGAAATAGTTATATTTGTAAGTTAGGGAATTAATAATTATATTAATTTTTCAAAAGATTTTTTACTTTAGTTATTCTTTTAAATAATCTTAAAATAAATAAATGAATGAAAATCACATATATATATATAGTTTCAATAGAATAAAAAAAGTGTTGAAATATAAAATTAAGTTTACCGATTATCAAAAGAAGGGATTCTTAAAAATTATTTGGCTAGGCTGCAAAATGTTTAATCCACCACTGCTGACATATCAATGGACTCTCATAAAGCTTTATAAGCATCCATTTCTCTTTCTCACATAAAGCTTTATGTGAGAAAGAGAAAACACGTAGGGCAATAATAAGTTTTTGCAAACAAAACACGCTTTCTTCAGTAGAGCGGTAAAATTTTACTTCCTGTTGTTGTGTCTAAGGAAGTTACAGACATTAATAATCGGTGCAAATGTTTTGAATAAATACTTATAATTATAGTGATAAAAGTAATGGATATGCTAAAACCTGATAATTGCCTGCAATGTCTAACCGACTGTAATATATCTTATAAATATTGTTTAAATCTAACTAATTCCTGGTTTTGTTATTTTTATTTTTTCAGATGAAGTTCAATATGAAGCTCTGTTTCGTAGTATTTTTAATGGCGTTAATGTACGTATCAGCGGAACCAGAACCCGGACAGTAAGTTTCATTTTTTTTCTAATTGTGAAATAGTTTATAAAATATAAGTCAATTGAATAAAACTATAAAAATTATAAATATTACAAAATAGTGGTATCTGTAATTTAAAAACTTAATTAGTCAAAGTGACATATATTAAAACTATTGCTCAATTTTATAGAAATTTCAAATTAAAAAAAAGATTTTGGGAAACCCAAATGCTTTTATTGTTTAAATTGAATCTATTCAATAATAAATATAATTCTGAACTAGCAAATAAGGAATCATATTGCAACAGCAAATTATTTTTTACAGATAAAATTTGATTTTTAATTATGATATAAATTATTTCAAGCATTATTAAACATTTTTAAACAATTAAATTTTTTTGATAATGTTAATTTTTCACATTTAGTCATATGTGCTTCTCTTTAATTTTAATACCTCTAATAAGAAAAAAAACCCTATTTTATGTTCTGTTTTGAATGCTAAATTCGTTCTTATTTTAATGCTTCAATTATTTATTCTATTTCAAAACCTAAGCAAGCTATTCTAAATGCTTCCAGATTTCTTATTTTATTAAAATTAATTCCAATACCATAAATATGAAATGAATTTATCATTAATTCAATCATTAATTCATTTCATAATTATCATTAATATCTTTTTTATTTTATCGAATTATTATCTTTTTTTATTTTATTTTTATTTTATTTAAAATCTGTTTTATTTTTATCATTTTAATTTTAATATAGACTGAAACATAATTTGATTATATTACACGCTTTCCATATAATGAACATTTCACTATGTTAATATCAAATATTCCTCTTTTATATCGCACTTTTTAAATAAAGTGCTTTTATAGTGTTATTGAAGAATTGAATGAACCATAGACTAAAATTCCAAATGTTTGTATTAATTATAGGATCTCTTACAGTGTCCTTTAAATAAAATAAAAATAATTTAAACATGGAAAAGAGAAAATTAATGTTTTGAGTGTTGTATTTAAGCTGGAGAATTATTTAAGATTTAAAATTCCCAAATTAAACAAATTTCCTCAAAAAACATTTTTTAATATGAGATTTATGAAAAAGTGAATACTATACTAGAAAATTTGCAAGTAAGCTTAAATTTTGGAAAATATCTGTTCAATTAAAAAAAATTGCACATCCCTAAAAGAAGTGGAATTTAATGTGAAATATAAAAACTGAAAGACAATAAAAACTAATTTTTTAAATAATTTTTTTTTAATTTTATCAACCAAATTATTTCATCTGTATATATTTTTGTGAATATTTTTTTATAATTTAAACACGATATTAATATTTGAATCCTTTTTCCTAATTTCAGTTCTGATGAAAAGAATGTTGTTGTTCTTAAAGATGAGACTGAGCATCATCATCATCACCACCACCACCATCATCATCACCACGCTCATGAACATGGACATGAACATGGACATAAACATGAGCATGGACACGAGCACAAACACGATCATGATCACAAACATGGACATGAACACAAACACGAACATGGGCACAAGCATGACCATGACCACAAACATTTACATGGACACAAACATGAGCACGGTCATAAACACGAACACGCACACAATCATGGCCATGCTCATTCACATGCTCATGATCATAAGCATGATCACGGACACAAACATTCCCATGATCATAAGCATAATCATGCCCATAAGCATGGGCATGACCATAAACATAATCATGGACATAAACACAGTCATGGGCATAAACACGGTCATGATCATAAACATGCTCACAAGCATAATCATGGTCATAATCATAATCATGGCCACAATCACGGGCACGGTCACAAACATGGTCATGGACATAGTCATGGACATGGTCACAAACATGAGCATGGACATGGACATGAACACGGACATCAACATGGGCATGGACATAACCACGCCCATGGTCATAAGCACGAACACGGTCATAAACACGGACACGAACATGAACATGGTCATCAACATGGGCATGAACATCAGCACGGTCACCAGCATGGTCATTCCCATCAACATGGGCACGGGCATAACCACGGCCATGAGCACAATCATGGGCATTCTCACAACCACGGTCATGGACACAATCATGGGCATTCTCACAACCACGGTCATGGGCACAATAATGGGCATTCACACAACCACGGTCATGGACATAATCATGCTCACAAACATGGACACGGTCATAATCATGGGCATGAACACGGTCATGGACACGCCTCTGTTCATGCTCACGCTCTTCCTGTTGAACTTCACGGTCACGAATTTGCAGTTGAGGCCAAATCCGAAATCGAAATCAAACCACATTCAGTTTTTGTGGAGAAAGCCAGCGGAATCGGAAAGCACTTTCCTGGACTCAGCACGGAAGCCAAATATGAGCCTTTATTTGCCAGAACTCCAGGATTTCTTGAAAACCCCATCTTTGCAAAACTTGGAGCTGCCGTCAAAGTGTAGAAGACAAGCAGGTTTAAAGTGGATAAAACTGACATCAGGATTCTCTATTTCAAGTTGAATGTTTCTTTCTTTCATGATAATTTATTTATTTACATGCCAAACAACTTGTGTAAGTGTATTCTCTGTTAGATGTAAAACAATTTCTTCTTAATGCTAGTTGTTTGTACAGCTTTATAAAAAGGATATATGTATAAAAATAGCTACAATCCACGTTGTTAAAATTTATAGAACATTTACATACAGTATGCAACAAATAAAGGGCATTCATACTGAGCTCATATATGTGTATGATATTGTATAAAAGAACTTCAAAAAGCATCAGTTGATCATTATGCATATTAAATAAATTTGTTAAATACAGAACTGGAGTTTTTTTTTTAATTTTTATTCTTTGAAATTGCAATTTAATTCTCTTAATATATATGATGTGCCATTTTTCTCAAATTTTGAAAATCAGTTGTCTACAAAACTAATGCTGAATAGTTACTCTGTCTGTTCAAATATTCAGACCAACGTCCCTTTCTAAAGTTTCACGAGAATTGTTTTAGAGACGAATTTGAACTGTGGTCAGGTAACACAAAGAGTGTTGACGGAACCTGAGTTAAAAACTTCCCCTCCTAACTTTTACATTTCAAAAGGAAATATATCTTTCATGGAATTTAGCTTTCAACAGGTTGCATGTATGGCTAGTTTTGGTTGAAATGGACCTCAAATTTTCCGATTATCTGTCTTGAAACCTCAGAGCTACAACAGCTTTTTAGATTGCTCAAATACTATTCTCCAATGCTGCAGAAATTAAAATAAGAACTAATTGAAGTAAGATGTTTCGTTTAAAATGCAAAATTTAATATATAGATTTCCACTATAGCTGTCCAAAGAGAAAATGGTTTTGTCAGATGTTGAAAGCAATGAGGCACTGAAAAGGATTAAAGTTTTTATCATTATATTGAACGATTAAAATAGTAAGAATAGCTATTCAACACTAATCATGTACCCCCCCCCCCCCCCCACTTTGATGACTGTAGATATTTTCTAAATATGAATGACAAGTTGTTGAAACATTTCAAAAAATTTATTAATCAATGTAAGTAAGAGACGATTTTTAATTCCTTTAGATTGAATAAAGGTATTGCAAAGTTGAAAACTGATCCTCCAGTGTCATCCCTCAAATGCATACATTTTCTCTCCTATCATTTACACGAATGTCACCATATAGACATTACCATTAGAGAATCTTTTTGTACATACCTGATGCGCAACGATAATATTATTTTTTACTTTTTTAATGTTTTTTTCAACTGTTTAAAAATTGCTGTCATTTGATTTGTAAACAAATCAAAGGATCTCTAGTTGGTTGCTAACTATGATTGTAGATATTTTTTTCTAAACATGAATTACAAATTGTTCAAACATTTCAGGAAAAATATTTGCCAGTTTAATTCAATTCTTAATTCCTTTAGATGCATTTAAAGTTGACATAATAAATGCATTTCTGAACCTAAACTTTTATACAATTATATGATATAATTTATCATCTTAGTAATTATATTTAGTAAAACATTCTTCATACCTTACCATCTTATATAAAATAACTCCCACTCTTCTACAATTATAATGGACCGTGTTATAAAACCCTGAATATCACTATTTTAGATTATTTCAAAAGACTGTCTTGTGGACAATCCATTAATAAACGCATGCCACTTCTTCAAAGCAGTTGTTGAGTAGCCTAAATTAATAAATTTATTTTAAAAAAATTAAGTCATTCTGTTTTTGGCGTTTAAAACAGTGATTTTTTTTGTGTGTAAAATGTTAATGTATCAAGAATATTTTACTAAATTCGGCGGGGATATTGCATCAAAAATTTAGACAGTACAATTTTTTCAGTAATACATTTATTCACTCGAACATATTTTTTTTTACTTTACTTAGAATGCTTTTCAATTCTAACTATACGCTATCAATAATGAGTTAGAAATCAACAGTTAGACATGAATGCAGTGAACATATCTAATTACAACAAAAATAGGAAAAGAGTATACATTTTATTTTTTTTCAAAATGAAATATTTTACCTAATTTTTTAAAAATAAATTTCGTTATTATTTTTTCGAACACGAATTATTTACTTATAAGAGAACTCCAAGTCATTTAATTAATTTCAGAAAAAACAAGTACATTTATTCAATCCAGAATAGTTCAAAATTCGAGACTGCCGTCCTGTTATTTTATTGTAAGAAGCACATTCCAAATTTCAGCTATCAACTTCACCACGTTTTGCATTTCCAATACACATACACATAAATCTAATTATAAAAATGTTTTTCATTTTAAATATAAAACGTAAAAATTAATCAAAATCAAACTTCTATTTTTGATGGTTATAATTCTTTCAACATATACATATAAATCCGTATATGAGAAAATAAAAGACAAAAAGAATTCTAACAAAATCTATAAATAACTTTTTGGGTATTTAGCTAGAGAAAGCTATAAAAAAAGGATTACTTTTAAAAACCTTCCACCACTACTACATGCATAGGTAAAATTCTAGCTGGTCTTTTTCCATGAAACTTCGTTATTATTTTATTTCCTTTCTGCCAATGAAAGCTTCAAAGAGGAAAAATATGAAGTGTCAATAAATTTAAAAGCATCAAAGTTGACATAACATATCTCATCTGTTTCCTCTAGAGAATAAAACTTCTTTTTCCTTCTTATTCTTCTTTTTCATTCTTTTTATTTTTCTTTTTCGCGCCAATTTTAGAGATAGTAGACATAATATTCCCTGCCGGTTATTAAAATGTAAGGAAAATAAATCGTCTGTTCATCTGTTCCTTGTTTCTAAGTAGGTCGAAACGGATTTATTTCGCGCAGACGATTTTCAAACTTAGCAGAGCAAAGATTTTCGTAATTATTACGTTTTAATGGCTGATGGCAGCATAAACTTGACTGATGTTTACTAGGAATTCATATCAGAAATGAAAAGGTTACGTATCTAATCTTGCGATTTCACTATCTAATTACAGAACAACAACAGTATTATCGCGAGAGAAAATTTAAAAGCAATTGTGGGCTGAAAGAGGTAAGCTTCACTTATAAAATGTTTTGATAAATTTCTGTCATTGCTATTTCCAACTTTTTGGAAGAATTTCCAAAGTTTTCTTTTCAGAATTTATATTAAAAAAGAATAAAAACATTATACATTTTGTACTATAATTATTTTTAATTTTATGTAATCCGCGATTTTTCGAATGTTTCCTTTTTTGAAGTATTATTCAAATTTTTAGTTTAGTATTTTCATTTCAGAGAACTTTATATAATTTTGATAGATTTTGAATAAGAAAATTTCTATATTTTAATTTTGTTTTTACAATAAATTTTCGTGTCATTTCTCCCTTTCTTAAGAATTCTTTAATTTAATTACTTTTCTCTACTTTTATAAACATTTTGATTTTATCAAAAATTTTATTATCAAATCAAACTTTTTCATCAGCCACTGAATTGAAAATCTCTTAGTTTTTATATGGTAATTTACCTTGATATCTTTCCATATAGTGGTGTCACAAAATTTATTTTTACACCGTATTAAATCTCAAAAAATTTTGCTTTCCACTGACTAAATTTCATTGCTGAATTATTTCTCTCATTTAAATATTTTTTTTCAAAATTAATTATATACGTAATTTGAAATAATAATTTTTATTTTTATTTTCGAAGAACAAGAACGGAGTATGAGCCAGTTCTCGTTAATTAATTAATTAACTCAAATTAATATTAATGAATGAATTTTAATTAATATGCTCGTTGTCAGAACATATTAATTTACAGTATTCTGGAAGAAAGAGAAAATCTTAAAAGCAATCATTTAACAATTTTAATTTATTTTAGTCATTTTTATATACATTTTTAACTAACATTTATTGATTTGATTTTTTTATGATTTATTAATTAAAAATTAACCACCTCTTAATTGTTTCTGTTAATATTTAATTGATTGTCTCACAAAATTATTTAAACTTTATTTATGTATCAGCATTCGCAAACGAAGTATGCAGTACTAACGTCTGAAAGAGATTAGCTGTTTTTAAAAATCGTTTGGTTTACTTAATATTTTTTTGGAATTGGAAAATTTCATTTTAATTACTCTTTATTAAAACATTTTACTTAGACGATTGTATATATATTACACAAACGAAGTTTTTATATTAAAACTATAAAATCAGGAAATATTTTAAATCTTTTCCAAAGATGGGTATATTAATTCGGTTATAATAAAACTGAATAAAAATTCAAAAAATATTATTTAAAAACTTGTTTTATATTAATGCGTTGGTTGAAGCTACGACTGCATTTCCAAAAGCTACTGTTGTCTTAAAATATAAAATTTCTAATTGTTATAGAATTCGTATTATATCATTTTAAAATCTTCAGTTAACCGGATATACTTCGATTTCAAGATATACCTAATTATTTTTTATTTTATTCTTTTTTTGGCTCGATAATGTGTCGGCCTTAAAGTAAGCAAGAATATATAATTTATTATTTCTGCATTAGAGAAAAACATAATTTATTTCCACAATAAATAATTCCATCAGAAAAATAAATAAAGAAAAGAAAAGAATTTAATGCGGAATAAAAACTTATTTTTTTCAATTTTAAATCAATTTAATCCAAAGTAAGTAATCATCCACAAATGTTTAGTTTGTTTAATATATGGCAGTCTCTTTTGTTTTTTCTGCCAATTTAATTTTAAAATAACAATTAAGTGAGAGACAATTAATGAATTTAATTATAACAAGAATTAATTAGCTAACACTATATATGCAGCATAAGAAATTCTCTATCCATTTCAATTTGAATATTCATAAATGAAGTGCTCGTGCACTTTAGAATTTCTGCTCAAAACGATATCTAGGACAATAGGTGAAAGCGATACGAAGTTGTTATTTTTATCAGGCGTTATCGTTTCAATTCTTATTTACTTTTCGATGTTTCATATATTGGTATGCGCTTCTTAAACGCAACCACGCAAAGTTTTTAAACTTAACACGTGGTAGATGTTTGAATTCTAGCAACCGCGCCTGTTTTTCAGTCAATTCAATTCTTATCTGCAGTAAAAGAGTAAAATTGGCCAGCTATTAAATGGTATGAAGCTTACTAAATTTTTTTTCTTCTTTCAGAGATTAGATCTAAAGTAGTATTTTATGGTGGAATTTTGACATTTGAGAAGATCTTTACTAGAAACTTTTTCCTTTTGGATTTTATTACTTGTAAGTAGGCAAAAAAAAGAAAATCTAGACTACATTAACAACTGAATAAAGAACATAGAGACATTAAATCAGGTACCTTATTTTGTATTTTATTTTTACTAGAGAGGGACGATAAATTTAATGGAGTGTTTATTTCTTGTTTATTAAAGATATTTTTGACACGAAAATGATTTTAAACCGGATCTAAATGTATTCTCGAATAAAATGTAAATATTTAAGTCAAATCTATTATAATTTTTAATAAAAGTTTAATATATTATTTAATAGCAAGTTTTTTCTTATGGACTTAAGAAATTTAAATGTTTCCAAGTAAAATTAGATGATTTATAATAACAGATTTTTAAATTAATAATTTAAACTTTATAAATTTTAATTCAGGCTTAAAATGTTATAAAATTTATGCGCATATATGATTATATTAAGAAATCTGTGTAACTCTTGTATTTTAAACCATATATAGAAATCTGGAGCATAATAGCTTAATTCATATTTAATTGTCTTATTATGTATGTCCTTTATATATTTTATTGTATCGACGTAGCGTTATATTTTAACATTACGACATCTATATGTCATTAAGGACATTATTTATAACAACCTTAATGATAATAACTTCCGAATAAATTTTCGCGCATAAGTACCATTGGGAGGAATATTATTATATTATATTTTAATTATTTTTAAAAATAGCTGAAAAAACTATTTATTAGGTATTGCTTTTTTGTAGTTTTTTTATAACATTAAAATTTCAGGAGTTATTTTGGACACTAAAACATTTTTAAAAAAATACTCAACTGCCTTTCAATACTTCCCAAATCCCTTAAATGAATATTATTTTTCCTCTTGGATTATATAATTAAATTAATCGTTGAATTTAAATTGAATTCAAATACCAAGAATGTAATTATAACTTATTTTCTGAATACCCCTTTTACCTAGGCTATATAAATCTATGTAGCTTTTAAAAATAAAAATATAAATCAATGTATATTTTAATAAATCTATCATCTTTAATGTCAAATGTACTATCTTCTACAAGTATTTAACGTGATATTTTCTTGTAAATGCATTTCAAAATTATAAAACCTTTCTAGAAGTAAATATGATTCTAGAATTAAATATCTTTCTAGAAGTAAATATGATATTCTTTATAATAATGAAATATACTATCATTGATTCTAAAAGGTTTCCACGCCTTTAGAAATAATGAAAAGAGTTTTAAAAGATGGAAATCTATACCTATAATAAAGCTCAATGTGTGTGTGTGTTGGCGCTCTACAGGCCAGACCATTCAACCTACAGCTACCAAATTTGGCACGTGTATACCTTGGAGGACGGGAATGTGCACCTGGGGGTTATTTTTTCGAATTTTTAATTAGAATTTTAATTATTTAAAAATTAAGCGAAATTTTGGCGTGTTTCTGCTATAACTTCCGAAAATATTACTGCACAAAAAAGATTTTTACGTGAAGTTAAAGATCAAAAATTTATCTTTTAAATGATACTAATGTTTTAACCTTAAAAATAAATTTCTGTTTTTAATGAATTTTTAAATAAATATTTTAACTCTATTTTTCAACAATTTCTTTCGTACAAAATAAAAATAAACGTTTCGCATTCATGGGAAAAAATCAGCTTTTTTCAAAGTGTTGCCATCACATTGATTAAAGCACCAATTAAAAATAAATTAAATCTTTTTGGAAATAAAATCTTCAAAAATATAATTTTCGGCTCGTGTCTGTAGGAAATGAAACAAATAAGAAATATTATTTTTTCTAAAAAATAAATTCAAGAAAAATTGTTTTATGATCTTTTACACTCTCTATATTATGAATCCAATAAATCAGTTTTGTTTAATATAGCAAGTTTTGTTTGAACAGGATATTCAGTCAAATCAGGTCCACACAGCTAATTTGTAAAACTTTAGTAAGACACATATCTGCTAAAATGGTCTAAATGTAAAATGATTATATTTTATGTAACTTGATTCAATAAATGCTTTAATAAATAACGAAATTTTTATTTTACATAAAGCTTCTGCTGTGGAAATCACGAATAACGAAATGTTCTTGAAACACTAATATTTTAAATAAAAAGAGTTAATTTCCAATCAACTAAATCAATCACTTAAACTGACTGATTTATGAAAATTTGAATATTACTATTCAATAAAAAAAGGATAATTTTAGATTTTCCATCGATCGTTTCAAAGAAAATACGCCAATCAGCGCGCAGATTTCTCAAGATTAATTGGCCTAAGATTATGAAAATGTTGAGTTTTTCTAAATTTTTAACATTCAAAACTTCAGAAATAAGTCTTAGTTGATCGTGGAAAATAGAAACATTCATTCATTTATTTAAAATTTGGTGTGTCCAGAATATTTCTCAGAATATGATACCTTACTGCATTAAATTTAGACTTCATAATTTTTGAAATATATTTATAGGCCGGAACAAAATATTATTGTTAATTTCATTTCAATCCTTTTGAAAGTAAAACTAAAAACTAAATTTTATGCTGAATCTGAGAAATTTTTGTTGAATTATTCTTTGAGATATTACATAAATTATGAAAATTATTTTGTAGTTGACATAAGACTTAAATACCGAGCGATCCTGTTTGCTATACTCATATTCAATAATAATAATAATAAATAAATAACAAAGATGATAAATAAAATAAAACGCTTGGTTTTATTAAAAAATATCTTTATATTAATTGCAATTTCATCATTTCCACTTTAAATTAAAGTTGAAGTTTTACCGGAAATGACAACAAATCAGCAAAATATATATAATAAATTGAACGAAACGATCTAAACAACAGTATAAGTTTGATATGACTATCAAAATTTGAAGATTAAAAATGTTTTGTTTTAGAATCTATTAAGAGACCAGTTACTTAAAATATTTAATTGAAAATTGTAGCGAGAGGTAATACTGGCGAACCGGATGGTCGCCAAAGGCGCCTAGTAATAAATAAAGAATATAACTACACAGGGGTTTTTATATACGAAATTAATGGAATAAAGAATAAAAGATTTTCCAATTACATGCTTACCTAAAATATTTTTAGAATGTTCTCTCTTCTATATAGCCTGATTTTGTGAATTTTAATCAAGAGTGTCATTTTTCAGGTTATGAGTGAGCATGGCTTTCAGTCTAGCAGAGCTTCAGAACAGAATGCTGATAGTTCTAATTGCAGCAAATTTGCTCTCAATGTACATCACATATCCTAGCACAAGACCCCTAGTCCTTTTCTTCACTGCTCTAACCTGCCTGTGTTCATTCACATTTTCCATGAGAAAGTACATTCTGAATTTATTTGAAGCAGCAGAAAGCTCTTTCGCTCTGAAAATTCACGATGAATTATAACCTTCAATGACCTTTTCATTCATCATCAGAAACTAATCATTATTATTCATTTACTCATTATGAGCATTTCATTTGTTATGTTAGTAAACTGTGTAAAGGTTTAATATTGATCTGAATTTTAATAAATATGCTTTTTTAGTGTTTAAAAGATTGATTGTGTTGAAATTTTATTTTCATTAATAAAAAATTTTCTTTCATTTTTGTCAAGACATAATGGTTAAAAATTATCAATTGTTACAAGGTTCATTTAATTTACCTTTTCATTTACTAGAAAATATCATAAAGAGTAAATGAAAGGTATAAGTTTAAAAATTATGATAAAATTTAATTAATTTGCTTTCATTATTCAAAATTGTTCCAATACCTGTCAAAACCATTCTCCAATATAATGTTAAAAAAGAGAGCAAAGTATCAGACGTAATGATTACTTATGAACCTACTTTAGTCTGTTTTATTACATATTTTTTAAAGTTCATTATCTCCATTTAGGGTAAAGATCATATAAAATCTACAATTGAACAATAAGAAATGGTTTATCAGTTTATTTTCAGCTGATTTATCTTAAAATATAAATTTTATCTACGTCGTATTGAAATGCACAAACAAATAAAAAAGCAGGAATGAAATTCCGAATAAATACAGAGGATTTATTTCATAACAAATAAGAAAAAACATCTTTGCGAACAGCTGCCGAAAGTTTAAAAACTGATTATTTCCGAAGCATTATCTCCATTTTTCTCTTTTACTAATTTTTAATAACATCAGATCAGAAGATAATAATAAATAAATAACCAACGAGATTAGACTTCTCAATATTTTCTCGCTTGCTCTAATAAACTTGCTATGGCAGAGAATGTCTTACATGGTATTGGCGAAGATAGTTACAAAATATTAATTTTTGGCATGAATTTAGTATTTTTACTGAATCGTGTCGTCCTTGGCCAATTATTTGGCTATTAATCCCTAGCATACGTTAATAGTAACCAAACATTTATGCTATATTCAAATTTGTGTTTTAGACAGGTTTTTCACCGCCGATTGAAACAAAAACATGACAAAATTACACTTGTATTCAACAACTTCCCCATACCAAATTTCATTCATTTTCTTTGTGTTTTTGAAATGTCGCACTTGCATGTATCTGAAAGTACAGAGAGACAGACAATCAATGTGTAGTTGAATTTGGCTCACAATTCGAAAGGTGTTTACATTAATTCTCTGATACATTTGTCATGCCAGAGGACGCTTTAAATGCATTCAATAGTTACGAAATATTAAGATTTTACGTGAATTTAGCATTTTTACTGAATCTCTCGTGTGATTCTTGGCAAGTTTTTGGAAATTAATCCTTATTTGGTTCTCAGAATCGTTCTTCCGAGCAGATTGAAATAAAAATTTGGCATGAAATTACACTTGTCACAAATTCCAATACTAAATTTGATATATTGATGTCATTGCGATTTTGAATTTTCGCATTTACTTATTTCTAGAAGTACAGACCGGCAAGACAGTCAACCCGTAGTTAGATTTGGTTCAACATTTCACAGGTGTCTACACTACACATGTTAAATCTGTGTTCCAAATCTTATCTATCTAGCTCTCTCCGTCTTGTTATCGTGTTAACTTATATTCGATCAGAGGGAATTCCTCTCGTCAGAATTTACTCAAAATTTGATAGAAATCTGCAAATTTGGTGTAAAAACCTTATAACAAATTTTAACCGTCTAGCGTAAAGTGTTTTTGTGTTATCTTAGCCTCTGACAGACGGACGGACATTTTTCAAAAATATGTTTTTCGAACTCAAGATGGTCTAAAACATGAAGAGTCTTCAAAATCTCGAGTTCGAATTTGTTGAAGATTACTGTACTTTCCCTATACTACATATATGAGAAAGTAAAAATTATTTTTACATTAAAAATAACGATAGCACATTTTAGCTTTATACTTGGAATTCTTCAAATCGAAATATAGAAGGAAACCAAGAAAATAATGAATTTTACAAAGACGTTAATCAATTTTTAGTTAAACTAAATGCATGATATTTTTCAATAAAAGACAAAATATTTATAATGATTTTATATACCATTAAGTAAAAACTGTTTTCGAATAGTGAAAAGTGCATCAAAACAACTATTGGAAAAAAAAAATAGTTTGTGATTATACCTCAAAATGATTAATCAAAAATAATAACACAAAGATAGAATTTTTTTCTATATTTATAACATTCACAAGCAAATAATCAGTAACATGGAAGGCCTACTAAAAGCTGTCAACATGTTTTTCTACACAATCAAAGCTTTTAATCGATTTCTTATTTTACTTTCAGACATCTGTTGTTTGAGCTAATTAATACCAACGTAGCACAACAATGCAGATTTTCTTTCCTTAGTGGAATATATCAATAATAAACTTTCTTTTGTTCTCTTTTTACATTCAAAATTGCATTATTTTCTTCTTAAAATTTATCACTTTACAATCGCTAATGCATCTGAGAATGAATTGCTCTAATGGCGTGTTTGCGAAATTTGGTTATTGCTGCGTGTACTTAATTGACTGTTTGAGATCGTATACAGTTTTTTTTTTCTCCAAAACACATTAGTTTAAATGTGTCGATAAGCTAGAAAAGTACTTTTCGCACGGCAATTGAAAAATTATTTATTGTGCTTGTTATTAAAATATTAGAGGCAAACTTAATAAACTTTTAATCGCAATGCATTTCGGTGTAACAAAGCTAGACCTTCCGCTGAAACTAAAAGAAGTTAACAAAAATAATGCATTTCAAAAAATTTCTGAATTCTTAATAATAATGGGATTGCCAATTTCGATGCATTTTTACAAAGATAAAAAACTTGAAGGTTGCAAAAAATTGTGGATAGTTTTAATGAATGCTATAAAACTATCAACTTTTGTCATTGCCTCATATTATATCCGAATGACATCTACATCAGCAACAGGTCAACTTGTATTTTATGCATGCATATTCGGAGGATTTATGATAAATGTCGTTGCTTTCTTAAAATCAAAAGATATTAATATGTATCTTCACAACATTTCCAAATTGTCTTATGCGTTATGTCCGAATGTTCCAGTTGGAAACAAACTCGTCAAATGGCAAATGCGATTTCATATGTTGGGACTTTTGATAGTTTCGGCTTTCATGAGTTTTTATTTCTTTTATCAAGAATGGAAAAGCCTCAGTGAAGCTTTCACGCTTCCATTCGTATTTTTAAACTCGTTCCGAAATTTGAGCATCAGATTCATATTTTCTTGCATAATTCTTTCGTTTACGTTTAGTGCAAATATCAGTGGAACGATGCTACTGCTTTGTGAAAATACTTACATAACTCTCAGCAACATAATAAAATTTTACAGAAAAAGACTTTTAAATAAATTTAAGTCTGAAAATTATATGAAAGAACCTATGACTATAGACATAAAAATGCTGAACATGATAACGAAACAAGTAGAACAAGCAGACAATACTTTGAATATGTGTTCCTTGCTACTGTACGGAATGTTCATCTGTATGTTTTACATCACAATTAGCATAGCTTTGTCGGAAGAAGAGAGTTTAAAAACGAAAGTGGTCATATGGTACATTTCGTGGAATTTCCTCATAGCCATTTATTTATTCAGTAGGTTAACTTTAAGTGGATGCAGAGTGCAAGAAGAAAGCAGAAAATTACGATATGTAGGTATAGAATGTTCTAGAAGAATCATTAACTCTGCTGCTGATGAATCCACTTTAATGACATTCTCGCTTTTGCTTGCAAGTATTGAAGATTCTGATTCTAATGTGACGGTGGGTGGTATGTTCGTCATAGAAAAAAGTCTATTTCTAACTGTAGCTGGTACAATTGTGACCTACGGAGTCATTCTGTTCCAGTCGAATGAGTAAGATAGTACTGAAAAGGTCTATTAACTGCGCAAAATAAGCAACCCATTCAAAAATAATTTGTATTGCAATTAACAAAGCAGTTGGAGATATTGGCCCAAAAGAATCACTATTTGATTTACTAATTGAAATCTATTTTTTAAAATTAAATCAGCGTTCTTAAATGATTCGTTTTCATAGAAGAATACAAATCGGAATATATTGAGTTGATGTACAGGAGATTAAATAATATGGTATAAATTAAGTGAAATAAAATTTAAAGTGTTTCTTCGAACTGCTTTTCACTTCATCGTGAATGTAATTAAAAGTATAATGATTGTCAAAAAAATTTGAACTCGAGAATTTGACAAATCTCCACGTTTTAGACTTCTCTGTGTTCGAAAAACACATTTGTGGAAAAAATTCCATCAGTCCTTCTGTCTGCGACAAAGACAACTCAAAAAAGCCTTGAGCTAGATTGATGAAATTTGGTATACGGTCTTAAAATTTGTAGATTTCTACCACATTTGAACAAAATCCGCTTAGAAGAAGTCTGTCCAGTTGTTCAAATACAATTTAATACGATAACTACAAAACGAAGAGACCTATAGAGATAAAATTCGGGGCATAGAATTAACATCTATAGGCAAGACACCTTTCAAATTTTGATCCAAATCCAACTAGAAACTGACTCTGTCTGTCTATACTTTCAGAAATATGTAAATGTGACTAACTCTAAGACGCAATGGCTTAAATTTAGTATGGGATTTTAGTATGGGATTACTATAATTGTAGTCCCGTGTCTATTTCTTTTTTCAATCGGTTGCGAAAAACACGTCTAAAGTACAAATTCCATTTTCGGTTGCTATCAATCGCATGCCAGGGATTAAACGCTAAATCACTCGCCAAGGACGACACAATATATTCAGTAAAAATGCTATATTCTCGCCAATTGTTATTATTTCGTAATTATTGTATGCCAATACCATACAAGGCGTTCTCTGGGATAACACTTATTAGAAAGTATGTGAGAAGGTTTTGGGAACACACGCTGGTCCTATGGAGGAATTTAAATTGCATTATTTGAATTTACGTACTGAAAAAGAATCTTATGATTTTTTAATATTAAATTCATCCATTACCTGTAAAAGGTGAATTCAAATTCATAATAAATGGCTAAATTTTGTAAAAGTGGAAAATTGTTTTGTTCCTATTTACGATTTTATTCGGCTTATTTTCCATTTAAATCAGTGCATCTTTCAAAATATTTATAGAATTTTGTTTTTAATTCGCAGTGTCTAACAAGAAAAATCGTTATGTTTGTAACAGATTTGCTACTACTACGTTCGTTCATTTTACAACTCACTTTTAAATAAAGCATTTAATTAAAGTTTTGAAATATAAAAATATGTGTTATCTTTACGAGCCGTTAGAAATCAATTTTTACCTTCTAAAGAAAATAAAAATTGTACTAAGTTTCGTTTTTAACCGAAATTCAATAAGGAGGTTTGAAAGGTATGGTGCTGGCCCAAATGTCGCATTCTTTATTTCAGTATGGTTTATTATTATGACATCCTCAAACTTCTCTTCTAATACAAGACGATAATCGGCATTTCTTACGGATGTTTATACTCCTATGTTGATTAAAACGATCGATTTCGCAAATTTACTAGCATTAGCCGTTATATACATCGAATCATTTTGAAAGTATAAATTGTTAAATCGCTTACCGTTTTCTCAATACTTTCGAAACTAAATTTTTAATACTTTGATTAAATAATTCAAATTTTTACTACCCATCCTATTTTACAAAAACTGCAATCAGTGGCGTAAAATTAATAGATATTGAAAGTTATGAAAATGTTAAGTAAAGCTTTAAATATATTAAATTATTAATAACAGTTGAATTATAATAATTGATCTGAACAATTCAAGTGCAAGAATTTTAAACAAGTATCCGATTTGTTTAAATTTTAGAATCGTCCAAAATGAATGCATGAACGGACTGAAATTTCTGTGGAGGGGGTAGGTGTTCGACCATATGCAAGGTAAATGCATAATTATATTACGGTTCGAGCAATTTAAACCCCATTAAATCATTCATTTAGATTTGCTGAAGTCAAGATTCTAGCAGCTTTAAAAAAATACAATTAAAATGCGGAAAAAAGAATTTTATTTCCAACTCTGCGATACAAAGACAATGATGAATTACAAGAGCATTGCAATATTAAAAGTGAAAAAATACTCTTATTTCGAAAAAATATTCAACAATAATTCTATTAAAATCTAATTTAATATTACTAATTTACTGAAGACTATATTCAGAATAAATTAGTGAAAAGTTTATTCGTAAAAAGATATACGAATAAAAGAATTTATTTGCTATGTCTCGCATTTTAACTAATGCATATGGTTAGTAATACATATTTCAGTACGATTATACATATTATAGTTTCTTTAAATTTATCACAAATTACCAGGTGGCGCCACCAATGTAGAAATAAATGAATTACAATGAATATATAATTATATGCTGAAAATATTGAAATTTGTAAATCAATCAATTAAAAAATACAACTGCATAAATGTACAATTCAGATCACACATTTGAGTCAAGTTTTAAAATTCTGCATATCAGGAATCGGGTGAAAAATTACAAAATTTCAACTTTATAAGCATGTAAATATCAAGTTAAATAGGTTAATTAGTTGTTAAACAAAGACAACCGCTTCAAATATGGTATTAATACTTTAAAAAATATTCTAAAACCTTAGAATAACTTCCGATTTGATAATTTGTTTTACAATGAGAGAATAAAAAAATTCAATTTGAAAAGTTTAGCTCAAAAAAATTTGTTTCTGAATTATTATAAGAACTTAATGAGTTTTAATAATATTAAAATAGAATTTAAAGATAGACTGCACCTGCGCTGTTACTATTAGTAGCATCCACATTTTTAGATATAATAAAGGTATAATAAAAGGTCAGATAAAAAGGCATTTCATTCTGGAAATAAGGTTTATATCAAATTTAGTTTTTGCAAAAGTTAATTTTACAATTAAGTTACACTTATTTAAAACACTTTGATCACCATGGTGATCAGGCATAATGATCAAATAATGTTTTTTTTTCAAATTCTGTGGATTCTTGATTGGTTGGCCGGCCGAGCCAATCAAGTTTCCTCAACAAAAAAAAAATTAAAAAGGTAATTAGAATAATATTTAATTCACAGAAAGTCTTTACTGTGTTACAATATCTGAAGAAAATTAGAAGCTTAAACGCTTTATATTCTATATTTAGAGGGAAAAAAATTAGAATTTATTCTTAAGGGCCATATTTGAAGATTCTTTAAATGGATGCTACTAATGAATAATTTTTAGTGATACAAAACAGATTTTCGCGGAATGAGGATCATTTTTTCTTACAAATGATAGAAAAAAATTTTAGAAATTCAGATTTTGAGACTTAAAATTATATACATTTATTAAAGACCACAATTAACATACTTATGTTTTTTAAAAAGAAAAACACATTATTGCACATATCGATATACCAAAGTTCATTAAAAGTGAAATGAGATTAAAGTACATTTCTATATAAATTTACTATTTTAAGTTTAAAATTTCTATATTAAATTATACATAATACGCACACAATGATACAGTTATCAGCTGCAGAATATTCAGCTTTTGCGATCTTCTTCGACAGCAAATCATATGCATTAGTAGTATAGAAAGAATTCAGTTCTTTAAGATTTCATATTGATTAAATGCTATTATTACAGCTCGCTATTAGAAAACCTTACTATCTTATTCACGGCTGTGGGGCAAATGGGTTAATTTAAATTCTATTAACTATATTAAATATTGTGAAACATTTAAAGAACACTTTAAATATAAATTTTTATTAACATTATTTTCATGCAAGTCAGTCTAGATTTAATAATTTTCTATTTTATTGAATCTTTAATAAAAACTAGTCTAAAAGACCGACTAAAACCTTTATACCAAATCTTTGCAATAAGATAATTCGATATATTCTTGTTCGTATTAAATAGTGTTTTTCGCTATATGCATGTTTTTAATTTTGTCAAAAGCACAAACTTTTTCTCATGACAAAATATTGGTCTTAAATTGGATCCTTTCTCAAGATTTTATAGTTATAAACAGAATCAATTTCAAAGTCGGTATAAAGTCAATACCATATATAGTTGCATTCGTTTCTTTATAGACACTTAAGAATGAAATTACTTCTTCGACAGCTATGCAGAATTCTATAATTACATGTATGTATATCATATTTCACAAGTTTACGCTACGAAAGTTGATGAGGCTATATACAACTGCAAATTTCCATTTTCTGTCGAATAAGGGTTTGAGAGAACAATAATGTGCGTCCAATTTATTGATAAACACATCAATTTAAACAAGAAATTTTGTAAAAAAATTAGGTTAAGAAGATTTAAAAATCTTTTAGAAATACGCCTTGGCATTCTTCGACTTAAATAGATCTGTGCTAATTTCTAATCGGGAAATACCCATTCTGAAAATATTGCCATTAGGGATTTAAACTTAAACTCTGCATCATTCTGGATATCAGACAGAAATGATAAAAGATGAATAAAAATTCAACACAATTTTTATGATTCAAAAGTGTTGATTATATTTGTTGATATAAATTCAATTCCTGCTGCTATTATTTTATCAGAAATTATATGAAAGAGTTAAATCTGATCAGTAGAGATTTACTTCGCTATTTGCCGAAACTTAAAACATAACATGTATAGTTTCAAGAAGATCATTTATTTTAATAATTAATATTTCGAAATAATGGAATATTTTTAAATCTATAGTCTAATCAAAAACGACATTTGTTGAATTTTTATATAGTATGAA
Source organism: Argiope aurantia (assembly GCA_026543865.1). Classification (NCBI taxonomy): domain Eukaryota; kingdom Metazoa; phylum Arthropoda; class Arachnida; order Araneae; family Araneidae; genus Argiope; species Argiope aurantia. Next base: position 21,105 of record JAPMOR010101991.1, on the reverse strand, counting down.
ACTGAAAATACGGTTGAATGACATAATAGATTTTCCAAAAATAAAACTTTCGTATGCGGTTTTAGATATTTCATTGTGAATATTTCAATCGAATATTATTGCCATATTAGACAAAAATTGAGAAATTACGTTATAACAGGACGTTAACTGAATGTCAAATAAAGTTTTTCAATTTTAAAAAATTCAACGACATAAAATCCTTCTCCATTATCAGTATAAGATTTTATATAATACATCAACTTTTACCAAGTTTTTGCAATGTATTTTAGAAATTTTCAAAGATTCTTTAAGGAATTCTATAAGAATCAAGAGAAGTAAATAGTTAGATTTCAATAGCTCAAGAATCAAATACGACTGTCCTACGACAAGAATCTAAAAAGCGATTGAAATAATATTTAGAACCAAGGCAACAAACATTTCAATAATGCATTCATTTCCGTCAAATTATTGACGACCATCAGGAATGTTAGAACTGTAAAAGGACCATAAGCCGTCACAGTTCCAGGCACTGGAGATCCATTGACACTTCCCGTGTCTAATGATAGCTCAAAACAAATTCATGTATTATCCTCTTCTATTTGGGTCTTATCAAGCAATATCTGAAAAATGAATTTATAATCATTAATTCATCAATCATGGGGCCAAAAAGTAACAGTACCAACCTGAGATAGTACCGTAGATTGCTGAGAAATGTTATATAACTGATTTATTTGAATGTGGTATCATTTGGAACTACAGCATCGAAAAAATAAACAGAAATAAGAATTTGCTTTTCAATAATAAAAAAGGTCTTTTCAACAATTTTCATAGCTGAAATCATTTACAGGGAAATATTTAAATCACAATATGGAATAATACTTTTAATTATCAGGTTTAGTATATTGCAATCTCTGCTCAAAAGTTTTCATGACTTTGCGAGGAATAGATGTCCGATCCTCCAGAAACTGTAATAAATGTATTGTTTGCAAACGGATTTTAAAACTCACCGCGCTTTTGCGCATGCGTTAAGAAGGGTTTAACTCCATTAAATTGGGGTGAAAGGAAAGATTAAAAGATGCTTGCATTTAACAATAAACTTAATTCCGGAAATGCGTACATTTTTCCGCGTTTCGCCTCTTTAGCGAGATGGGAACGTCGAAAGTGAAAAAGGAATTAGGAGACATAACGCTACACCTTTCTGCTCACAACGTTAACGAACTACAATTTTAGGCAAGTGGTCAACTCAGAATCCTGAAACGAATAGTAAGAGTTTTTATTCAATCAATATAGAAACCCGTGTTAGAAAAAATATAGTTAAGAAAATTTCTACATCACCTAGTTACTGAAAACTTAATTTTGATGCTAAGGGAAGTAACTATGTTGCGATTTAAGGAATTCAGCTACAACTGCAACCAGAAAAGCATTTATAAGTATTGGTTTATAAAGAAATGCTACTCCATTAGTTTAATAGATGCGTTGTTATCTCAGGTAAACTAGGAAAGCTCTAATTAAATTGTTTGACAACAGCGTTTAAAAATCAGTATGCGACTTAATATTTGAAATCGATACATTTTAGCTCAGAATACCTGCCAAGATTTTGCCAAATAAACAGCATTTGCTCCAATTTGTTATATTTCATTACAAAGAAAGCAAACTCGCCAGTTGCTGTTAGACGTTTACGGTGCACATCTCCCGTCAAATACGAATTAAATACGATTTCAATAGATTTAGAATTATTTGAAGAAACCATCCATGGTGAATGTGCAAACAGTTTATCAGTTTGAAAAAATATTTAGATAAAAACTTTCAGAAGAAAGACATGATAAAGTTGTTTTTCTAACAGAACCACGTTTGCCTACATTGTCAAATCAGGGAAAAAGTTTAAGAACCATTTTTTTCGCATGTATTTTTCCACTCCCCATATTCATCAGCTCTTGCTCCTTCAGACTGCCATTTGTTTTGCTCATGTAGGAAATCCCTTCTCGCGATAAAAATTGCAGTATTCTTGTAATATAATTTCCATGCAGATATTAAAAATTGGCTTAGTAACGGTAACTTTGAAAATATTGAATCGTGTTTACACATCCATTAAATAATTGGATAATTTATAGGCATTTAATTAGTTTTATTGAAAAGATGCACTAAAAGTTAAACGATGATGTGTCCTTTAAAAGCAAATTATTTTTCCTGTTATTACAGAAATTCAGCAACTTACCTAGTATTCGAAAAATCGATGTCCAGTGAGTCAACTTTTTAGCTTGATCTAGGCCAGTTGATGTAGATAGATGGTCTGGATTTGGGAAATTCACTTAACAGGCAACAAAATACTTCATGATTCAACAGGAAATATTCTAGACTGGAACTCCAGAAGAAACCTTGCTTTTAACTAAAATTCTGTAGAAAGCGATTCCAAAACTCTAGAAAAAACAGTGCTCTAAAATTGTAGAATAAAATGCTGGCAGTAGTTCCAGAGTTCAGAGTGGATAAAATTCAAGTAAAATCTTCAAAATGATAGCAAAATTTGAATTTTTCTGCGAGTTTTTCCCTGAAGTACACATTGGCTAAGTATAATAATAGTCTTTCACATACATCAAATTTCTAAAGCGATTAATTCAAGTTGTATTTTTTTTTAATTTTGGAGCTTAATGTTATAATTATGACTTCTTTCAAAAACTGCTGTTGATTTGAATTTCATGGCAATGCTTTGATGTTTATCTTGAATAGTTCTTTTACTCTTTAATCTACTTTTCATATTTTGGATTTCTTGTTTATTTCTTGCTGTAATAAACATTCATTCAAATTCATTTTTATCTTGTTCACTGTAAGTCTTACTTCAACAGATTTCATTTCAACAATTTAATCTCAGAACGCAAACAGCTGAAAAAGTTACAATTCTCTAAAAGCTTAAAATAAATACTCCTCTATTTTCCTATTCATTTAACAAATTCAGAAGACATTTTCTTAAGCAACCATCAAGCTTAATCTTCAGTAATCATTTGATTGAACTAGTTCTCCGAATTTGGGATATATTGCAGAAAAGTCATGATTTAGCTCCTATAAACAAATAGATTACAGCCTTAGACGGCTAGTTTCGCAATTATTTTCCAGTCACAACATTTGAAAACTTTTGCTCTTCAAAATTCAATTTGTACTTAAATGAAGACTGATGGTTCCAAACAATAATCAGCATCTTTCATAACAGAAAAAGTTGTCAAATAAATCGATATTTTATTTTATTTTTTTTGCAGCAGTAATTCAGAAAATACTTCGATTCATGTAACCATGTAGTTTAAAACCACAAGATTTTGGAATCAACAGTTAGCTTCTAGTTTAACGACATCAGTGGGAAAATTTATATCGTGCTATAAGTTTAGCATACTATTTTAACTACTCGATTTTTAAATATTAAATTATAAAGAACTAATAACAAAAATCGCCAAATTATCAGATTCAAGAATGTTTTTATTGGAAATTATTCCCTTACAATTGAAAGAAAATTCAGTATTTCTTATGAGAACTAAATCGTTTGATAAATTTAATCAATTGTAATTTATTAATTGGGAGTTTTTTACCCCCTCTAATAGTTATTCTTGTTAATTTTTTGCTAGTGACAACTATTTTATTTATTATACAGTTCCTTGCTTTTGTTTGCGAAATTGTTTCAGTTAAAATCGGACGATTTTATTGCGGAAAATTTGGAAGATGCATTAAATGAATTTACGGATGAATAATTTCATTCCAACATCGATGGAACTCTCCCGATTCGTTGGATAAATAGGAATTACCAATTCAGTCTCCCTTTGCATACAATGATGTATAGAATTGTAAAAATTTATACTTAAATCTTATGTGAAAGTTAATTTAAAAACAAAAATCACTTAGAAACACTTCGACATTTTAAATTTCCCCTTATATGAATTAAAACATCACATGTCCCACACATGATTGGCCATTAAATTAGGAAGTTAAGGCTTTGGCCTACTAATTGGTTTACATCAATTTTCATTGATATACACGACATTTGTTCCTCTAATGGATAACTGGAATTGCGTCAAACAAAACTTTCTACAGGATGCGGTATGTCTCGCCATAAAGGAGAACATGTAGCAGTAACGATAGAAAGGAGGAAAGAAGGAAGTCTATTGAATTAATGTTTTCATTTTATTTCTGGGGTATGGGGAGAGGAGAAGACTAAGAAAAATTAATTTACCGTAAGGGAAAGTTTCTTCAAGTCATTTTAAAAAGATAATTCGGACAATTTATTTCATGGCCAAATGAATTATCGCAGTTTCAGATATTATGAACACAAAAAGAAATTAAACTTTGGACTATAATTTCAGTTCCAACAATTGCGAATTGAACTGCAGCAAGATTTATTCTCAGCAAAATATTGATTTTAGAATACCAGTCATTCCATCAAATAAATGCGATATTAAAAGAAATGACGTAGTTCTAAAAATTCTGCTAGACATTTTATGTATCTAAATTCGGTTAAGCAAGTGATTTCACAACGGATTTCATCGCAATCAATTTTGGAAAAATTGAGTATTTCGACAAGAAAATTTCAACTATTTAGAATACTAAATTTTGCATTTCATTCGGATTTCACTAAATATAGTTTTCAAGAAAACAATCAAGTGGCGAGTTATTTAACTAAAACGTCAAATGTATTACAGTCATAATTATCATCGGTTATTATTAAAAATGATATTTGAGAGCCTAAGTTCTGAGGGGTTCTCCTTGTTGCCTCATGAACAGGATTTTCGTTGCAATTGAGTCGAGGGATTTTCCTTATCATTTAACTTACAATTTACAATCAAATCTATTAATTTTTATTTTATAGTTAAATTTGAGAAATCTATTGTGTTTTGGTCTTGGATATAAAATCTAATAAAACCTACAATGTCCAATTTTTGAATTAATATTATAAATCTAAGTAACTTTCCGTGTTAAACAAATCCTTTAAAATTTGGTTTAATGCTGAAAATGTCAATTTTCTAATGGCTAGATATTGAATTTGAGAAAAGTTTTGAGAACTGATAAATTTAAAAATTTAAGTACGAAAGCTAAGGAAATTAACTCTAAACGAATCAAGGGTTAAAATAATTAAATTCACCTAAATTATTATATACCAACTGTATATTCATAAAGTTACTATATAGGATAGATATTCTAGTTAAAGCATACTGACAACAGCATAAACTGCCGACACTTCATTACAGCATGTCAACAAGAATGGCAAATTTTTCTCTACATATATGGATCCCATAATTAGCCAAAACCGACAACAATCGACAAATAATGCCGACAAAACAGACAACTTTCATACATTGCCCAAGCATCACATTTGTCACTCCACACATGCATACATAACCCACGCCAACACAGAGCCACCAGAATTTCTCCCCCACACA
>JAPMOR010101991.1:0-15702 GCA_026543865.1 Argiope aurantia | reverse complement strand
GAATTTCTCCCCCACACATAACCCACGCCAACACAGAGCCACCAGAAATTTACTCCACGCATAACTCATGCCAACGCGACCTCCAAAATTTCTCTCCCCACATAACCCACGCCAACAGATTTTTTACTCTACACATTTACATCTGAAACAAAGCATATTAATAAGGAAGAGAAGCATTCCAACAAGTATTACTAAATCTTTTTTCCCTTATTCTATATCACAGCCACCGCATTTCCTTGCATTTCCACTGGACCATGTCGCTGTACTCACTCCACACATATCATTGCTATCACCCTAATTGCCCATACACATAACCCACTACCACAGTCCGCAGTTCTTACTTTTATAGAGCCCATTGCCATGATCCACATTTGTCACTGACAGCCTACAGATGTTACCAACATCGTATATTTCAGTCCTGATACTCCATATAATAAAGGCAATTTAACATGCGTGAATTTTGGCCAATTCTCTTTCCAATTTGGATATCGTCTGCCACGACAAGACTTTCTCCATTCATATGCCATCGTAACAGTTTTCGCTAAGCCCCATGCGCACCTTGGCAGCAAGCTATTTTCAATTTAAAAAATTAGAAAAACCGCAAACGCAATTTGAAATCATACAGTTTGATTTTCAAGCCTACTGTTTATGTATCTACCTCACCTCCTCGTTTTTAGAAAATGGCAGGGAAGAGAAGAAATGGTGAACACTACAGATTTGAAACAGTAACAGTATATTTACAGGTCGAGTTTCATAAGTTGAGATCTATTTGAACGCATCAAAATTTGCCCCTTCTTTTCCTCTAGCCTTTAACTTTTATCTTTGCTAAATTACAATTTATGAGTTTTCCCTTTTCTATTCTTAATGAGCTAATCTGAAAGGTCTGAATATTTACGTTTTCCCGATGACAAAACATTTTAAAATTTAAATAATCGATCAATAAACTAACACGATTTCTTTCTAGAAATTTCAGAAAAAATTCATGATTCCTAACCAAGAGATGAATTAAAAACTTTTTAATTCAAATATGAACGCCCACTTAACTGTTCAAAAATATTTAATAAGGACTAACATTCATTGTACACCCATGAGTTATACTGAAAATATTTGATTTTCCCATATTCCTGAAGTACATCAAAACACCACTAAGTCTACAAACGCGTAATAGATACGCGTCTTTTACTATAGACTAAAGAGTCTGCATTATCTTGATGAAAGAAGTCTAATTGCTTCAAGTCTAAAATGGCTTGAGGGAAAGAGCCAAATCAATATTATTTTGCTTTTTAAAGCTTATTCTACGTGGCCATTAAGCTTTTCCTGGTTTTTATATTTAGTTTAAAAGCAGATTTTTCTTAAAATTCAATGGAAAAAATTGAAACGTTTCTTTTGCCTATCAAAAAGTTTGGTACATTGATTTATCCACTTAAGGCAATTTCTAGAAACATGAATTTATTCTATCAAAAGAGTCGAGAGCTTAGAATGTTAATCTCAAAAAGCGAGGAGCACAAAATGAAGAAGACTTCTGGAAAAGTTCTGGATTTCGAAATTTAGAGCTTGGTAAATGTTTAAATATATCAGTTGAGAAATTTTGTTCGGAATTCGGTATAATACATTAGAAAATAAATGCCAGCATCACATTAAAATTAAGCTAGATTTAATGATAACGCCGTGCAATACTTCGATTAATTCAAATGCCATATTGTCCAATATGGCATTTGAAATTTTATTAAATAGTATTTTCCAAAGCAAATCAATATCAATATCTCGACATTAAATTTATTGAATTTAAATTTCAAGTTATCTTTAAATTAGATGTCACACAAGAAAAATCGTCTACCGAATCGTTTCGAAAATTTAGTTCATGTGGTAATAAATGGTAGAACCCACCATGCTTTAGGTTCCCAAATAAAATCAATTTTTAAAAATTATAGTCGATGATAGTTATAATTGCAATATATGTGATGCTTTCGAAATATAGTTCTCCACTTGACATTTTGCTTGAAGACAATATTCAGGGATAACCGGGAGAGATGCAGAATTTCTCTTCTAAATAATTTAGTTTGTTTGTAGAAATACTTAGTTTTTCAAAACTGATCATGAGGAAGCGCGTTGTGAAATCTCTAGATTGACAAAATTTAAAGACTCATAAAATAGCTGATAGAATTTTTTGAACTGATGTTATTTCTTTATCCATGCATTTATCCGACAGGAATAATTAGCATTCGGAAGAAATATTTTACAAAGAATAAATCATGCTGCAGTTCATTCATAAGTGCCAAAATTCAAAATTCTAATACAAAATGTATTAATTATTTTTACTGTTCTTAAAATCTAGAAATGCGATTTTTTTTTGTTTCTGAAGTAAACTGACTAAATTATCTTTTCAAAATGCTTGGAAGCACTTGGTCATTTTACAATCTTGATTTCATTATTCAAGATCAAAATGAAATTTGTCTGGTAGGATTTGTTCTTTAGGCTTCCCACAGTATCTTAACCATCTCCCTTTATGGATTTCACTTATCCCTAACCCAAGTATCTTTAAGCCATGAAAAAAAACATGTATTGGGTGTACCAATAAGAATTTTTTTAAAAAAAAGTTGAATTGGAACAGCTAAATATTCAATAAATTCTCACTTCCTGTAAGTTTAGAAATAACATGTTTGAAGTTAACAGGGATGGAAGAGATGGATGATGTCTAAATTGAAGAGGGACATACGTGAAAATTTAGAATAAAATCGTTCTGCGGTTACATTAAATTACATTGTAATTAAATATTCTAATTCGTTTAAATGGGCCGAGAAATACTGAAATTTCTTTCAATTGTAAAAGAATCATTTCCTATAAATGGACATACTTTCAGCTGATAATTTGGAGATTATACAATTATATATATTATTCGCGCGTTATTCGATTGGTTCTGAACTCTACAATTTTTTAGAAAGTAAGACAATCCGATTACTCTTAATTACCAAGCATGATTATTAAAAAAATGTATACCAAGACAATGATTATTCTTAATTTAACTTGCTCTTAAAATTAGGCGTGACCTACCAAGATTCCAAAATTATGCGATCTTACCTGTAGTCAAATGTGATTGCACTGAAGAAACTTTTTGCACTTTAGTTTATTTATAGAAGTAGCATTCATTGCATCACAAACACATCGATTGTCCTTTCATCGTCCATTTGCTTTCAACACTAATATTTGAATCGCCCACTTGAAGAGCTTATCTGTAATATTGTTCTATGTAGCCAAGTCCAAAAATCTTGTAACTTTCTGATTTAAATACCAGACAGAAATACAACTGGTTTCTTTTTATGTTGAAAACTTTCTGTAGACTGAAGAGCTGAAAAGAACAAATCTCCGTGAATCATTTTGAAGCAAAAACCTATAGCTTAGTCTTTATGCACAATTAACTAATTTTAAAATTTCTATTTAATAAAAAATTCAAATGTTACAGCACAAGTCTAATATAAGCATTAAATATAGTTATAAGCATTCCACTATTTTGCTTCTATCCGAAGCATCTATATCGATATTTAAAAGCAAAACAGTTGTAATGTTAACACTTTTCGGCTGTACAGTAATTTTAAAATAGAGTCACCTCTAACTATGGTACCTATTATTGCATCTTGACAAAATTGGTTTCCACGGCAATGACTCGAAGAAAAGGTTTTTTAGTCGACAAACTAATCGAGTTAATGAGCATAGGTAATTCTAAAACTCTTTCACTAATGAGCATAGGTAATTATACACTATCTAAAACTCTTTCACTACGACAATCGAGAGTTGAACGATTTAATCCTGTAATATTTTTATATACGAATTTGAATCAAATTTACCAAATTCTTAGTAATTCTTTTTTAACTGTTTGACAAAAAGCCAACCCATTGGGGATCACATTAAACTTATTGTCCTTTTAATAGCAGCAAAAAGACATTCTGTTTCTCACCAAGATTTCAGAATATTCAAACACGATTCAGATTTATCTTTAATATAAGCGTAATTTCGAAGTTTTAAATATTTTATTACATTTTCATATCTTGATATCAAGTCCTAGTCTAAACTCTTGGTTGTTTTCGCACTAAAAAAATTAACATTCATCAATTTTGATAATGAAAAACCGTGTTTAATTCGTTTTTTATTTTCGCTAATTGGCAATACTTTAATGGCTTTTTAAACCAATGAGTTATTCTGCCTTTATTTGGCAGATTTAATTTTTACATGGACACTATTGTTAATCGAATAGAAAAAATAAAATTATTCAGCTTAACAAAGATATTACGCATTGATTTTTATACAGTTATAGTATTAATCCAATTAAAATATTGTCTAGGTAAATGTTAAGTATTTGAAGGTTTTTACTAAAATTATAATTATTCTATATTAAATTAGAGAATAGAGTTGATTCCTGAGAGGAAACTGAACTTGCGGAGCTTGAATGAATTGCGGGCTGGTGATTTTTAGCAATCAAGTATTATTTAGTATAAACACTTTTCCTTGTATAAAGTATACAAGACAAAGCACTGTAATTAGCAAGAAATTTAATTTCAAGAGAAATCGAATCTACTGTAATACAATCCTAAAACTAAAAAGCCACATTTGGAATTACTTCCATCTACCTGCAAACAAAATAAGCCAAGTGAAAAGGTTGAAATCCGTCTTCGTATCAAAGTCGTAGATTTAAATAAGATTTTGGACGAAAACTGTCACAGGAGAGCCTGCCTATCCAAACCCAACCTTATTTAAGAAAGATTTAAAAAAGACATTTCGTACCATGTTTTATAATCCGATTTTTAGATTTGTGCCAGAAGGTTGAGTTTCTCTTGGGTTAGGGTCTCCAAATGTGATTACTGAGAAACGTAACAGATACTTGAATCTATCAAATTTTGCATCCAATAAATCAAAGCGATGGAATTCAAAGAATATATTTGATTTCTTCTCCAAATGAAGAGGCTCAACAGAAACATTTTCGCAGTGTATGGGAAATCGTGGATGAGAACAGTGCAGTTGGCTGATAATTCTTGATTACACAATAACTTTAAACACTAGTTAATTACCAATAGTTATAGGCAAGTATTCCATAAATTTTGCGATGCATTATGCAAAACTGAATGATGTGACAACTATTCATTATTTTTAAAATACGGAAAAGAAATTGGAACCGTAAAGTGCTATTTTAAGACTGACAGCTACAAGAGTTGTTTCAATGAAATGCGTGATGCTACATACAAAATTCGTTAACTGATGTAATCAAGTCAAACAAAGACGAAACAAACGAAACAAGAGTAGATGTTCCTGCACGGATATTTTATAATACTGGTTTGAAATGATCTTTATTTCTCGCATGCGAAGAATACAAAAAGAAAGTACTGTAATGGTCAAATAATAAGACCGCGGTATTTTCAGGTCTTTGGTTCAATAAACGTATTTATTGTAACTATCCTTAGTGGTCTTGTCAAGATGGCAAAAATGCATTGATCTAAATCGGAAGTGAAATCGGATATGTGGCCTTTAGGGAATAATTATAGACTTGTCTAAATTTTGTATGAAGTCGATCAAAGGAAGTTTGTCTATCGGAGAAAATGAGCATAACTGCAAAACAAAGGGCTAGGCAAATTTTAGTTTTTTTTTTCCCTAGATAAAATCTAGACAGTTTTTGCCATTTGCTGCTTATGACATTGAATTCAGATTGTAAGTTATAAGTGGGAATAAAATGAGAGGCGATAGCTTCTGTACTATAAATAAGTTTGAAAATGGTTAGAAAGACAGTTGAGAAAAATTATGAAGTATAAAATAGTTTATAAATATCGATGCAAAATAATGCTAATAAAATACTATACAAAAAGATTTACGAAAGCCATTTTTCTGGCAGTAAAATCAAACAAACTTGTTTGATATCCAGTAATTTTTTTTCTAAATTCTAAATTATGAAACTATTGAATGTTTACCTTTTCTTTTAGAAGGTGAATCCTTTTACAAGCGAGCCAACGTCTTATCAGGCTTGTAAAAACGTTTGCTTTTCAGGTGAATATGGGTTTCATATGTTGAATTCGACACTTCAGTTTTCATAATCCTTCCTAAATTCATCAACTGTCAACGTTTGTTAATTGGACGCAGTAACTAAGATACAATCTTCGACAGAAAATTTCTCAAGAACACTTTCACCTAAAAAATAAAGTGTTTATTTTATTATATTTTTACATGCATTTTTTAAGTTAGATACTAGAATAACAGAACATTTAACTGCTTCTCACCTTTAAAAAACTTCAATATTTAGTAAAAATTGAAATTTAAATAAGAAAAACCAAACAAAGTTAAGAAATTTCGAAGCGTTTGAACAAAAAAGAATCTGAAAACAAAATCCTAATAATATAATTCTAAACTTTAAATAATATTCTATTTTAACTTTAATATTTTTCATTAGATAACCTTAACAAAAGCAAAAATTACATTATCTTAATATCGAAAAAAAAAACCGACTGTTGGGTAACTTAAGCAACTGCATATTTTCTCCATTTAATGAATTAGTCCTACCGTGACTATTATACTATCAATTTTCGAATATAATTATCTTAGAATATTGACCACTTCATCTACCTGCTACATTATTTTGAGTGTCTTTGAACTTCGCATATTAAAAGGGGATAAATTGACGAAACGGGTAAAAAATAAGAAATTGCACAACTTTGAATTCTTGTCAAGGAAAGTATAAATATATAAACTAAAAAAACGAAATCGATTTCCTAAAAAGGTTTTAGTCCAAGATGTATCGAATTAATGCTGATAATATTCTTTCCAAGTTTCAGCAACAGCAATTTGTGAGTGAGCAAGTGAATTTCATCAACAGCAAATATCGCATAATTTGTTCAAAAAATTCAAGTAAAACATCTTACCTTTTAATTATCGGTAATATAAAAAAGGAATTTCCATTCCTTCTGTACCCAAGAATAAAAATATCAAGGACGAAAACTGAGACGTCATTGAAAAATTGCATAATTTATACGACCAACTTCTGAAACTGAAGAGTGTTTTACCGACACCTGCTTATATAGACTTCGGTCTTTCATCGTTCTCTTCTTCCAAAAATTTATATCAAGTAATCGCCCAAAAACGACTGGAATTGAAAATAAATTATCAGGTCGATATTTGGATTCAAACCTAAAAGGAGCCTATTTTAACTTGCTAACGATCTCAGGCGATTTCAATAGGAATAGAAAATAACTTTACAAAAACATTAAAAAATAAATATTTTACTGTTAAATTAAAAAAAATAAATAAAACAGATTTTGCCGAGTTGTTAGAAAAATAGAGAAGTAGATAATTATCCTTTCGAAAGCCCTGTTGGCGTAGTTATAAACGTCAGTTCAGTTACCAAGCATAGTTTCCTTTTTTACTAGAGCATAGTTTCCTATGCCTAAATTTCATGTTGGCATAGTAATAAACGACAGTCAGTTCAGTTCGAAACCCGATCCCTTCAAACATTCATCTCTCATGCCTCATCTATTGCCCATTAACTCTTTTGCATACCACACGTATGGAATTGTTGAATTTTTAGATTTAAATCAGCAATTATAAATAAATAATTGAAAGTGAAGCAGTGAAAATATTAAGTAATTTAAAAATGCAAAAATAGACACGCTTGAATATTTTAAACGCTCCTTACATTATTATAAAAATTTAAAATAGCAATGGATATTCCAACTAATTCTATGTCATCTGAGCACAGTTGAAAATTACACGAGGTCCGTACCAAAATAGCCCTAGTGTTGCTTTAAAACGGGACATTAATACAACTAAACTAAACTTAACCCAAATATTTCTAATCCTACTGTCTAATTATTATCTTCTTTGCTGCAGCTTAATTGTAGTAAGCATCTTGTTATCTAGTGGTTCGAATCCCAAGCATGTATCAGAGTAACGAACGTGTTAAAAACTTCTTGAAAAATTTAAGAAATTTGCTAGTTTTTTTAATTCAGCTAAAAAAAAGATGGAGATGTAAGAATGAAGAGAGTTAAAAACTGGAGATGGAAAAACAAATGCAGAACTCTGGCTAATTCATTTGCAAATAATGATAGCAAGAAAATCGCACATGCTATCGTGGCTGATATTTAAAAAAAATTTTAATAATTACAATTTGATGATTTTTTATAACTATTATCAGCCTTTTTTTTAACAAAGGAAATTCAGTAAGTTTATTTATTTAGTTTTTGTTAAATATTGCATTTGCATTATTATGGACGCGATATCTGATCTTCCATGACTGTTTGTTGAAATGAATGTTGTTCCATGTAAGGCCTTGGCTTACTATATACCATTTCAGATAGGTTTGAAATGTTAATAGATATTTGCAGAATAAATTTTCGTCTTTTTTTTTTCTTGCTAAAAATTTTCAGCGACGATTATAGTATTTATCTTTACTGGAGCTTGAATTTAATTCATGTAGTGCAGCAAATGTATTAATAAGTAATAAAAATTTTAGATTGCCTAGTGTGGTTTGATGGAAATGATTCGATTTTATCAGAGAATTTGACATGTATGAATTGAAATTAAACTTATAAATATGATTATTCTATCATTTCGCACTTGTTTTGAATTGTCTAGTTTCGTAAGGTTTTAAATTTTAAGGGAAAGTACTAATTTTAAATTTCTATTTTACATGTTTAACTTCTGTATCGGATTTAGTTAGTTTCATCCTATTACTTCAATTTAACGTGTTTGGTTTCGTGTTCGATTAAGATGGGATTTTCTTTATGAATTTTGACATTAATCTTTCGAATTGGAATTTTCGAACCCACAACTGTAATCAAGATATTGGCAGCTTCAAATCAAAGTGCGGTGTCAACATTAATAACGAGTAATTTTGTTTAGGACTAGTGCAAGTTAGCTTTCGCCTTAGAGCTTTGGATAAAAGTTCGCCGGGTGGCGTTCCCCCTCCCCTCGCTCCTTTTATTTAGCACTTGTCAGAGCAGGGGTTTGCGTTCTATAGCTTCGATAATGCTCATTTAATACATCATTAAAGCTCTTTTAATTCTTTCTTCTTTTTAAATTTGTGAATAATATATGTTTAATAAAACATTTCTGTTGATTTCCTGAGTATCATATTTTTATGATTCGGTTGTTTTCGAGCTTATATTTTATTAAAAATGAATTAAGATTTCATGTGAACAGTATGATTATGCAGTTTTGTTTGGAAATAAGTGTGACGTATTCATCTAATTTTGATAAATTTTTAGTGAAATTTTATCGAAATATAATTTTTTTGTTGTAATGTTATTTTTGATGTATTATTGTGATTATGTGTGTAAATTCTAATATTCATACAATATTGCAAATTTTTTGAAATAACATACTATTTGATGAAAGAATAATTAAAGATCTTTAATAGCGTCTTATTTTTTACTTTAATAATTAAATTTTATATTTAATTACATTGTGGTATTCATACAGTGGCTCAAAAAAATTGATAGTACACCTTACTTTTACTTGATAAATCCAACTTTCGATATAGATAACACATTACTGGTAAGTGAAACATGGTTTTATTCTTACGCATAACAAATGGTTTAATTTAGAGTAAAAATAAAGAAAAATGAAGGAAAAACTTTTAAATTGAAAAGTTTCAGAAGCATTTAAAAAAAAACGCAGAATTTTGCCTCAAAAAAATGAGAATACACCAATGAAATTTTTGCAATATCACGTATAGAAACAAAGTGTCACTATTAAGTTGCATGTTTTTTGCTCTTATAATGGCCTATAAACGTCATGGTACCTATTCGATCAGTTTTTGGTGGTATCTGAAGACATTTTACTCCATCTTTCTGCAACACTTTTTTTAAATGGGTTTTGCTTCTAATTTTGTGTTTTTGGACCACTTTTTCGAGTACGGCCCACAAAAATTCAATTGTATTGATGTCGGAGTACTGTGGTGGTGTGTGTGACTGCTGTTTACAATGAAAAACACACCATATTTTGACGTTACGTGCATTCTGTTTGGGGTCGTTGTCCTGCTGGTAAATGGAATTTCCATTTAAACCCAAATTTTTAGCACTTTTCTTTAGATTGCTGCGAAGTATATCCAAATAAATCACAGCGTTTATAATGCTATCAATAAAATTTAAATTTCCTACCCCGGATGAAGCCATGGAAGCTCAAATCATGACGAAGTCACCATCATGTTTAACTGTAGGGCGTAAATTTTTTGGATCCAAATCAGTATTAGACTTTCTCCATACAGTACGATGGCTGTCAATGCCAAAAATGTTGAGTTTTCTTTCATTACTAAATATAGCTTTCTTCCTAAGGTTATTGGTCTTTTATTCATGGGTTTTTGCAAACTTGAAATGCTTTTTTTCTGAATTTGCAAGCTAAAGAATGAGTTCACTCTAACAGTGCGACTTTTATATTCAGCTTGTCTAATGGCATTTCGCACAGTTTCAGCACTTACACTTCTGCCTATGATTTCAAAAGTTTCTGCAACAAGTTGGATAAACCATATGGTCGCAGAAATCAAAAGGAAAGTGTTAAAATTGTGGGTTTAGATGGAAATTCCATTTTCCAGCGGGACAACAACCCAAAACAGAATGCACGTAACCTCAAAATATAGTGTCTTTTTCATTGTAAATAGCAGTTACACACACCACCACAGTACCTCGACATCAATGACATTGAATATTCGTGGACCACACTCGAAATAGTAGTTCAAAAACACAAAATTGGAAACAAAACCCATTTAAAACAAGTGGTGCAAGAAGAATGGGCTTAAATATCTTCAGATACCACCAAAAATGGGTCGAATTAGTACCACGACGTTTAGAGGCCGTTATAAGAGCCAAAAGACATGCAACTTAATGGTGACACTTTTTTTTATGCGTGATATTGCAAAAATTTCATTGGTGTATTCTCAATTTTTTTGTGGCAAAACTCTGCGTATGTTTTTTTACAATGCTTCTGATAATTTTAAATTTCGAAGTTTTTTGTTGATTTTCCTTTATTTTTACTCTAAATTAAACCATTTGTTATGTGTAAAAATAAAAACATGTATGCATTTCTCGGTAATGTTATTTATATTGAAAGTCGGATTTATCAAGTAAAAGTAAGGTGTACTCTCACTTTTTGAGCCACTGTATCTATTGCTGTTTGCTTTGATTATAGCATCCTTTAATCAAAGCAATAATAAACTAGCTTTTACAAAAAGAGAAACCTAAAATCTATTTTAAAAGCGTATTGTTTACAATGAAAGTTATTGACCAATTTTGGTAAATTTATTTCTGAAAATTTCTCTTTTGAAAAGAGATGCCTACGGTTGAAGTGAGGATTAGTGTGCCCCTGGAGTTTGTCGCCAATATGGCAAACCAACGGAACGCTGTTCTAGCAACCCTAATGCTGTTTTGTTTACTACTTTTTACAATGGTTGAGTTGTACATGAACTACAACTATATTATGAAAAATGTTATATTAAAAATATTTAAAAAATATCGTTTAAAGATTTTAATTTTGTTCTTTATTATAATTAAAAGTTTATTAAATAAAGAAAGTTAAGCTTGTAATTAAAAGTTATTTTCTTCTTTCTTTTTTTAATGTGAATACGAACAGAAAATATTTATTCTTTTGCAATTTTTAATCGTCAGTATGCGCTTTAAAAAATCGTCTGAATTCTTGATTTACAAAATCGTCTGCATTCTCATTTTTAGACAGCTGCAATGGAATTCTTCGCAGTTCTCGTAATTCTTTTGGTGTTCTAGCGGTTAGTTCCATTCATAATTTGTTACGTCGGCAATTGTGCAAGAATGGATGTCGGGTAAATGGGATGGAAGACAATATTTCGAACCTGCAAAATGGATGAAGGGTGAGTGGAATATATTTTTTACCAGTTGAAAGTTGGGAAAAGGATGTTTGTCTGAAATTTTGAATGGAGAATGTTCCGTTTGCTTCTTTCTCCGTTCTTTTTTTTCTTTTGGTTACGTACAGTTCCTGCTATCCACATAGTCCTTATGTTCAATGTGCTATCGAAGCTACTAGGTTCCCACTCTCTCTGCTAGCGAAGCCGTCGGATGTTTTTTTTTAATTAAAAAATTCATCCCAGGCATCTGTAGAAGACACCGGACAGTCTGGAAAAAAAAGCTATACTTATCAGTAAAAAGTTTTAATTATATGGCGGGCAATGGTAACCGTAGCTGTTCCGCGTAAGTATTTTGTCTGCCATCTTTATTGGCGACTTGGCATTGTTGGCGCAGCAAGGGGCACACTAAACTTCACTTTTACCGATGCCTACATCTGTGCTGGATGGAGGAGACTTGCAAGAATTCCATTATTAGGTGTTTTTTTTTTCTTCTTGTTTTTTATCCTTTACAAGATTTTGCGACATATATATACCCTAATTAATATTATATTAATAGAAATATTAACGATGCTTTAATAATTATCGATTTATTTTTTACACAACGTTTGATTTTTTTTCCCTATTTGCAGACTTTGATGCAAGGAGCATTTACAAAATTCTACAAGATAGAATGCTGCACATAGGATTGTCAAATTTCACGCCTTGTTGCTTCTCAATAAGGAATGATGTTTAAAAATCCAACCGAAAATGTAAATTTCTGTCTCAATATCTTCAAACCATATAATTGTACAAAAGCATTCTATAGTTTAAAAGATAAACTTTTCAGTGCTATCAGTTTTACTTCTGTGCAGTTTTTAAACAATATGGATGGAAACGTTCTAATTTTCCATTATTAGGTTGTTGTTCTCGTAATTTTGTACACTTGAAAGCTACATATGTATGTCCTAATGCTTATATTAGGTACATTATCATATCATTGCTTCTTTCTGATGTTAAAGTTATTTCAAATCTGTAATCATTACACTTCTGTCTTCTGTTAAACTAGGATAGTGAATAAAATTTTTTCGGGGGAATTTATTTACAATATTTTAAGACTTGCAACAGCTTCCATTGATATTAGTTTTATTGAAAATGCGACTGAATGCATGTTGAAATATCCTGAGTATTCTGAAAAAAAATTTTTTGGCGATGTTGCCTGCTTTAAGAAAAAAAAAGTTGTGTTTAGAATAAGTATGGCAAAATGTTTTGTTGGATCATCGTTCTTTTGGCTTCTTGCGCTGATGAAATTACAATACCATGGATACGCGATTTTGAAAAACACGCCAAGTAGAGGGCGATTCTTTACTTTCCCCCAAAAAATAAGTTAATTTTAATCAGTTAGTTTGGTTTTGGGTAATTATTGAAACAATTTAATTCGAGCTTGGGAAAAAACCGAGTAGAGGGATGCCGGAGTGGAAAGAGGTTAATTAAAACGAAACTAGAAAATAAAATCAATAAAATGTTTCATATGTAGTCATGAATTTAAAGGGTAGATAGTCAGATCCTATTAATTTAAGCGCTAAAGAAATTTTCTCTTAATGTTATTTATTTTATCGATGCCATCCCGGATATACCGTAGAACCTCTCAAGAACAGATTCTTGATACAATTGTATATTATATGTATACATTTTTCAATGTAAAATTATGCATATTGCAAAATTTTCATTATTTTCTTGCTAAAAGTATTTAATGCATACTAATTTTAATAACTGAAGAAGTAAAGTATATTTATCAAATGTATTTAAAAAATGTTTTAATAACTATTTTTCAAAACTGTTTTTTTCTTGTTATCATATTTTTCCTCATCTACATTTTTCATCCCTTTATCTCTGGGTTTTATTAACTTGGGCCTTTCTTTCGTATATTTAAATATTTTCACTGAGTAGACCCAAGCTAATTAGGAATGGAAACTAGTTTTAGAGGTAAAAATCTCGCTCTTTTTAATAGTACAATTTACGTATATTATGTGAAAGAAATTTTATTTTGCAACTCGGACTTAGCTTTGTTTATTCATTCGAGTTCAAGCGTGTGGTTAGAGATAGGATCACATACCAAATTTCATGGTCAATTTCAAAAAAAAAAAAAAAAAAAAAACGAAAGTGAGTACTATTATCAAAGCGATATTCACCTCTTAAATTAAACATAATGACAATAAATGACTGAATATATCAGCTATCATTTAGCAGAGTGTTGTATGGAATGCAAGCAACTAAAGATTTTCTAAAAATGCCACACCACATATTTATAGAAAATTATCACTGATGAAGAGCTTTTTAAAAGTGATAGAAGCATTAATTTTTAAAACTATCTCGATTAAAACGATATTCATCTTTACAAATAACATTTATTGGATAAGAAGAATTTTATTTTACCTGAAATAGGGCTGAATTGAAAAAATTTAGACGTCGATTGTGTAGTTATCCTTGTAACTATTAACAGATTTCAAAAGCTGTGTGGATGTCAGTTATTACTTTGACATAATCTCTTAAAATATCAGATTTCGAATAATGAGTTCTGGAATGAGTGTTCATAAAATAGCATGAAAGCAATTTGAGAAAGAAGCCAAATTTTAATTTCTGAATCACATGAGTAACGTCTAATACCCCCACCCCATTCTTCTAGTTTTCCAATTGATAGAAGCAACGAATTTTTTTAATCTATTTTATTCAATTTCAACTAATTGAATTAAAATATATAATACAATATAAACATTCAAAAACAAATTTACTTAATTATTAAGATTTTTTTAATTTTGATTCTTCAATATTTGACTCACAATAGTTAATGCCAAATTCTTTTAATTTAAAAGTACATTTAGAAATATTTAAACACTTTTCGCATCAATATCGATGTATCAGTATTAATTTCAAGCAGAATACTTAGTGATATAATCCACCAACACTGCTGAGATACCCCTCTTAATCAAGATCTCAATTAACAGCTTTTCCCGATGCTTTCACTTAAGAAAATACCTTTACAATTGTTTTAGCCCATAATAGCTCAGTTTTTAAAACACACAATCACATATAAATCAAACACAAAATATTGGGACTGCATCACTGTATCACCACTGCTTTATTTTCAACACTCACAGCTGGTTAACTAAAAGTTTATATCATTTGGCCACTTGATGGCGCTACAAAATGAGTTGGTGGAGCATTATGCTGACTTATTGGCGCCAACAAAAGTCTTAAGAAAAGGCAGCTATTGAAATATTTTCAAATCAAAAAGTGGTTATTGGGACGAAAATTTTTTATCAATTTGATTTTTTTTTCTAATTTCAAAAATAAGAGAGTTATAAGGAAATAAAAATTTTCGCTTTTCCCATTTCCACACACGCCTTTGATCTATACCACCATCTATGAATTCGGGCAAGTTTTATTTTTCCTACTATAATATTCTCCCTTTCAAACTGAATCAAATTTATCACAGTAATTGTATTCGCAAAATAACCTGCAGCGTGTTTCTGGGAAGGAGTAAGAAAATTCTCTGAATATTCAGTTCCATATATTTATTACCTGATCATTTTTACTACACTATTTATAGTTTGTCCTCTCCTGACTAAACTATCAAGGTTTTGAAAACCCTTTATATGATATTTATGATTGTAAACTTATTTTGGCACAAGCATATTAGTTTCATAGAATTTTAATAAGTTATTTATCATGTTATATTTATTATAAGTTAACTGCTTTACATTTCGCCCTTAATTATTGTAGCACTATACATGCTAAATTAAATATTATTTATTATAAATTTAATGCAATCACGTATTCTGATATGAAGGTCGCTTCCTAACTTACATCAAAGAATAAGCACT
>JAPMOR010101975.1:205-11105 GCA_026543865.1 Argiope aurantia | reverse complement strand
TATTAGTGGAAATAGCAATACACTTACGTTATAGAAGGGACGGAGAGTCTTTTCGTAATACCAATGGTGAAACGCTAACCTGATATCTACACTCGCATTCTCCACCGTTTAGGTTTAAAAACTATGAATAAAATCTGGTCCTTTAAAACACTGAGCTTATGGAAGTTTCAGGATTCTTAGCGATGTTTTTACAAAGCTATACCATCTTCGATTAGTAATAACCACTATAGTCTATTCTAGATTACCATGTTGTTTACATGAAGAATAACTTTAAATTCATGTTGTTTACATGAATTTAAAGTTTGATCCGATTATTCCATTTTTGATATCTGGAAAGTGAACAGGAAATTTGTACACGCTTGTGTCGAAGACGAATTTATTTTTCTTTTGGAGGTTATACGATCAACATCTGTTTAACAGAAGATAAAATATTGGAAAAGTAAACAACCTCTTGTCTAAACGTCGACGTAAAGAATGCGATAGACAACATTTTGAAGAATTAAGGAAATAGCCAATAAAATTATCAGTTTTGATACAAATGATAATGTTAGGCCAATTAATCTTCAAATAAAAATTATTTATCCTGTGAGTTGTGATGTTGACACAACTTTTCTTCTGTCGAAGATTTACATAAAAGCTCAGAATTTTTTTATTATGTTCCGATCCAAATTTAAAGCGATTCTAAACGAATCTATTCTAAAAATTATAGATTACTGAAACCGTAGATCTAATAAAATGAACAAAAATGATTTTCAATAGAATCTGTATTGCAAGAGTTGAGATTCAGCAAGCTCTAAACATTTCAAAGGTGTTGCCAATTAATGTGAAAAATATTCACAAATAATTTAAGAATACGAGAAGCGGCACTCTTTTCTAGAAAATCAGTCGGGAAATTTATATATGTTGTTAATGAGCAGATGTCAGAAAAAAGTATCCATATCCCAACGAAAAAGAAAGCTCTCACAAACGGAAGTTTAACGATTCTTAAGACTTCACCGTTCATTTATCATCCTCGGCAGTGCCTAAAATTTCTAATGCACGCATTGAATATTTTATCCAGAATGTTCCTCTTATGAAATGAGTGTGTACATTATTCATAGCCGTGGATGTCAAACCATTCACTCAAAACGCAAACAATTATTGACCTAATCCATCAATTAACGTTCCTAGAAAATATCTTTAAAACTCGAAAAACTGCTATCATTTATTAATGCGAGATTCCAGTTTAATGATTCAAACCATCCTCTATATTTGTATCTCAAATAAAAGAATTGATTGACGGAGGCAACTTCTTGCTACAACAGAATTTCTAAAAGTGCTTCAATAGATAAAAATAACGTTCGAGTACGGTTCTATAAAGCTTCCCCAAATTAGAATGAAATCTTTCAAACTTTGTATTCACAAAGTTAAATTTCTGCAGTTCCTCTAGGAGTAAAAAGTTTACCGTATCTCCATAATCAATGTGAAAAGGATGTTATAAAAGGCAAATCAAAATGCTGACCAGACTTTCAAAGATCCTCAAAGTGAAATCAAATCCCCAGCTATTGCATTGAGTAATGTAAACATTCCACCTGAAAGCAGAATGGACTGAAAAACAGTAGTCCTTCCTCCTACCCCCACTTGGGCAGTATTGCGATGCTTTCTTTTGTAAATATTCCCAATTAATTTAACTTAAAACCCTATTTTCATGTTTATCACCCTTCCGTTTGCTACAATTTCGCTTTTTTCAAAGATTTTTTCATTCGATACATTGCATATTTGAAGGTCGTCAATCATTTGCATGCGTTTCTCGGGAAAATTATCCGAGAAGGATTGTATTAATAGTCGGTTAAAAGGCGGTTGTTCATTGTTCACGAAAGTTGCCTATTTGAAATTCGACATCATAGCTAAAATTCCTATTTTTCACAAGCTGTAGGATTTTGAAATTCATATTCAAAAGGAATTTTCTAAAATTTGGCATGCTATTTTTTAGAACAGATCTTTGTCATCGGTTGTTAAGTGGCTTAACCTTCCAATACAGATTAGATGAGACTCATTATTCCAAAAAATATGAAAAATCCATAAAAACTTTGATTGCATGAGATTGGAAGTAAACCTTTCCACGCCAATTACTGTAACAAATCAACAATATAATGTTTAGAAAAATTTTTCTAGGATTCCTTTTTATTTCTAGGGATGGATGGAAGTTGGGAACAAAGGTAATTAGATGATAATTGATTATTGAAACTGTCACAATGTAATTTTTTAATCTGTTTTTGATTGAGAGTATCAGATGTGAAAGTTCCAATCTTAGTTCTTTCTTGCCCATATGAACCTACTCATTGCTATATCTTGCATAGGAGGGAATCAACCCTTTCACTTCTTACCCGGCCGTGAAGTTATATATTAATGAACCAGGTACTTTTTCAAAAAGGGGGCGCAGGATGTAAAGCATGTTAACTTCGCTTTACATTGCGAATTCCTCATTCGAAAAAGAGATCGACCCCCAAACGATCCATTAGTATAAAGCTGGCACGGCCTGGTAAGAGTTAAAGCATTATATACGTTCTAATACTGCTAATTATAAAAAATGAGCCCCCAACACCTTTATTGTCATATTTGTAAAGCAGTAAAAAGGGTTTGTTACTATGTCTCAAAATATCTGCATACAAAAATAATGCGTATACTAAAAAAGAGTGAAGTATTCTCGCTTTTCATTAGGCATGGTTTATTTCTAGTTATAATTTTTTTAATGTAACGAATTAAAATCCGCTGGTTATATTTAAATTGCCTGTAAATATAATTAAGTTACCTCACAAATGTCTCGTAATATTTCAATTGATTTTTTTAATAAAAATCAATGTAAAGTAATCTAGTGGGTAAGCTTGTAAAAGTGTCAATCGTTAGAAGTGACAGTGCAACTTAAAAAGGAAATTCTATATAAATTCAACGCAAGTTCAAATATTCTGAAGCTGTAGAAGGTTTAGTTAGTTATTTTGAAGGTTTAAAATTGCTCAGATGAATGAATATAAGCCACTTCAATTCAAACTAATTGAAATTCGGTCCGCCCTTTCAATGTATTGAACATATTTACAGAGGTAAAGTCCAAAAGTATTTATTAAAAGTAGACAAAATAAAGTTCAAGATTTGTTTAAATATTAAGGGATCTTTATTTCAATTTAAATTTACACATAATTTAAAGATGTATTGCTAATTACAAAAACAAAATTTCGTATTAAATTTGTTATACAATTTTATAGAAAAATCGATTTCCATTCTCAAAATCAACAAAGAGGAAACGATTACATCGAAACCATTTCTTCGTTATTGTTTTGAGATGCATTTACAAGTGTACGTTGAAAAAATGGTAACATTTATATTTCTAAAATAAAAGTACACGAAAAGTTTATGACAAATTAATTAATGACGAACAATTCGCACATACCGGTCCATGTATAGACTCGTCTGCAAAGTGTATCCTCTTTCCTCCAGCGCCATCTAAAAGAAAATAAGAAGGAATTTTATTGATCTTGTAATATTAGAATAACAATGAATAAAATAAATACAAGCATATTGCTAAGCGTATTCTAATATGAAACCGATCAAAAGTGTATGTGTTCAGTATATTTGTATATACAAACCACTTATTCGTATATTAAGTTTCTTATTGCACAAGTAAAACATTAATTGATAAACAAATCTATTTTTTAAATTTGAACTTCGCCAATATTATACATCGATACACGAGTTTCGACCGATATTAAAACATTCGGACTTTGTTGTATTACAGGAGTGTAACAATTTTTCTATTGCTGCCTCCATTATTCGCCCACAAGTTTAATATTTTCATGGAATGAACTTTACAATCTTGCTTCAGTGTAATGAAGTACGAGGACACATGAAAATGAACTGTGTTAATAATGAACATTTTCCTTTCACACAACACGATTGATATCGCTAATGTAAAGAGCATTTGCAAATATTACCCAAATTATGTTTTTTTGAAATTGAAAATAATTTTTTTCCATAAATTGAAGCTAACACCAATTAAATAAGTGTTTTAAAAGCTCCTCTTTGAACTAAAGGAACTGAAACGTTCCCCATAATAAAAAATGGTGAAATTCGAATTTTCTTCGAGATTTCTTACAAGTAACAATCTTGTAGTTGCAAAATCAAGTATTAATCTACTGTTCGATGTTCAAAATTAGAACACATTAGAAAGAGTGTTTCTTCAGATAATCATTTTTAATTTCAAACATTAAATTATTGTGCAACTGCATATCAAACACAAATCTGTGCACATATTCCTAGTTAAGAAGATGAATTCTTTTTAAGTGTTATTTTAGCAAAAAATGGCACGAAAAAATCTGAAGTGGCATTTTTCGAATAAAATTCTTTTGAAGCTATTCTCTACCCCCCGAAGGAGCTGAAATTAGGTTTTAGAGATGCGAAATGCTTGTAAATAGAAATTGATCAATTACATTGTTTTTACCACTTTCGAAATAAAAATGTCCCGAGGGAAAAAAAAGGGTACATTGTGGTTCTTTGTTTATATATTTATTTACAACTCGTTTTTGGGCTAATATTTTGAAATCGATATGAACCGATTCTCTTGTCACGAAGGTAAAACTAAATGTAAAACTAGAGCGCTTAAAAATGCATCCAAGATAAAACCAAGAATTTAATATATATTTTGATTTAATGATCAAATGGCAAAATAGCTGTAACTTGAAGACCTAAATGTATCCTGAGGAACAAACTGGGATATATAATTGATATTCCCAGATTAATTATTTTGGATTCGAAAATATTCGTTGAAATTCATCAAAATATTTTATTTTTTCATCAGTTCCAAAAAAATTCTTAAATCACAGTTGCAAATTTTAAAAAATCTTTATTTGAAAAATTAATGTGCTGAATTGAAAAATTAATGTGCTGAAAGGTAAATAAGCATAATTACAGCCAACTTTCGTTAAATTGACCCACCCACTTGATGAAATGATTTTAAGCTAGAAGTGTACAAAAAGGGGTCACTTGCTCTCTGCATCTGCGAAAGAATTGCTGAATTGTTTGATGGCCTCGAGGTGACACATGAACAGAAATAGTCATGCCATTTCTGAAGAAAATAAAACCCAGTGGATGAGCTGTAAAATATCCAGTACAGTCGGTAATGAATAATACAATTCTACACAGAAACACGAATACATAGTAGCTAATTACAGTCTTACACAAGAACGACTCTTCCAACCAACAATAATTCATCTGAAAATGTCTATTAAACATAAAAGCGCAAAACGTTTTGGGAGCACAACTCCAAACAGACTTCACTTAACTCACTCGAGTGACTCTTTGTAAGCTTCAAATGTTTTATCTTTGTTTCTAATAAATACATCTCCAAAATTTCAAAATCTTTATTTTCTTCGACAAATGGTCACCAAGTTTGACGCCAATGTCGGAAAAAATATTGGCATATCTGTGAAACTATTTTCTTACACGATGTCGTTATTTTCTTCGGAAATAAAAAATTGCTGAAATTCTAATTTTTAATGTAATAATTCGTTGTTGATTAAATATAGACCTCATTTAATCAAAATATGAAATTTGAACAATTTTCTATGAATAAGATGCAAGTGTCCAAAATTGTTATATCTCGAATATATTTTGGATTCACAGTCGCCGTTAGTATGAAATTCTGAAGTGCTAGAAAATATTGCAAAACTTACCTTGAGGTTCTCCTCCAGGTCTTTTGGACATCTAAAGTAAAGAAATAAAAGTCAGTTTTGACAAATTGGATACGAATATAAACTGCATAAAGACATGATTTCGGCTTGAGCGAAATAGAGAGGAACTGTGACGATTATAATTAGAATATTTTATAGTACAACCTACTGCTCATTGCAATACTGAAATCAAATTTATAGTAAATTAACAGTTATATACTTTATACCAGATGAGAATTAAGAACGCCAGATGCTCTAGTGAAGTAACTCCTGGTTTCCCATGGGAGTGAGTGAGGTTGGAAGATTTTTATTAATGCCAGGAACTTTTTTGGAAACTTGGTAACCGTATATAGATAGCAAATTCTGTGTTATTGAAAAAGTTCCAAATGCTTCTAAATGTCCGGATTTTGAGAGCGCTTCATTTTCTGCTTAAGTAATACGCGATATGTGAATTCTATCAGGTATATCTTGATATTTAGTTGAATTTTGATATTTTGTTCTTGTATCATTTACAGTGATGCCATTTAATCGGACATTGAGCATTTGCAATAGTTTTTTTCTTCCAAGATCTTTCGACAGAAAGTGAAATATTTTAGGTATAAATAAAGAAATAGAAACACAGAAGAGGAATCGAATTCCGAGGCAAATTTTTAAAATAAGCTTAAATTTTCGCCTGTGAGTTGTGTGCTGATACCCCGGCAGTAAAAATGATCGATATTAACTTTTTAACTTTCCAAAACACGTTTTAATAAATTTATTGTATTAAGAATAACTGGCGCATGCGACCAGACGTGCTTCTAAGGCAATGATTTAATACTTTTTACGTATTTTGTTTTTATCGAAGTGCATCTTTGGCAATTTAGTAATCGAGAATTGTATTCGGCAACTTATTGGATAAGTATGGAATACCGATTATAGAGTTCTCTTTATTAAATCTGAATCTAAAGTCTTCAATTTTCAATTAAATGCTTACATTATATTTAATAAAATCTTGTTTAAAATGCCACATTTAAACATTCATATTTCCACTGCATTTATGAATAGGTCTCTTGGTCTGATATTTAAAAACCTTGTTGTCAGATGAAATATCAAGTAACCTCAAAATGATGCCTTAAGCTAAACTTGAAATTTAAAAAAGGGCTCATTTTCCCAAGAGATTTGTTTCTTCGAAAAAGAAACCAGAGCAAGTGGTCGCCCCGAAATACTCCCCACTTGAGGTCTCTCTCCGACCACGGATAAGATAATGCAACTTGTCTTTGGCCTTATGTCTTGCATAACATTTCGTGGATATTGCATAGAAATATCCCTTAAATAGCTATGGCATATTGATATCTAAAATATAATTTGTATTTTGGATGATTTTTTCCAGACCGACAAAAAAAATTGACAAGAAACATCTGTATTCATAAGATCATAAACCGAATTTTATTGATTAAAATCATTGCATTTACACATGTGAAAATACAGACCGTCAGACGGATTTCGCCCAAATTTGATGCATATCTAAAATTTAGATGCTTCACTTGCGTGCAAAATTTCGTTTACATAATTCATTAAGTTTCATAGTTCTAGAATTCATTTGTACTCTGTCACTCTTCCAAGGAAGGAATTTCGATCAAAACTTGATAGAAATCAACAAATTTGGTCTCGTGTAAATATACCACAGTTCATTCATCTAAATCTAAACATTTGAGTGATCGTCTTCAAAGGCAAAAAGATGCGCGTAATGCCGATATGTTTTCCGAACTCGGTAATTTCTAAAGTTGGGAAAATTGTCAGTAAATCGATTTTGAATTTGACGTTCACAGTAACCGGCATCCGAATTATTGAAATAGTAAAAAATTAATATGGAATTTGTTGAAAATAATTACAGAAAGCAAAAACGCTCATCTGCTACCTGAATAAAACATTTGTCGGGGCTTTTTATTTTTTATTAATCTTAACGTGATTCAATTCAAATGCATCTATTTGTCTAAGTAAGCGATAAATTTCCCAAAGTAACGACGAAAATTTAGATATCCTTCGATTGCACTTTTGACTTCTAATCAAAGCGATATGAACAAATCTAAAGAGTTCTCAAACATACAATAATGAGCTTTGGAATTGGGAAGCGTTGAAGAAAATTGCAAAGCCTGGAAGAAATTCATAATGCGAGTATCCAAAATAGCGAAGTAATTGAAAGCGATTCTATAGAAATAGAATAATTTAAGGGGCTGAACTATTCTATTTTAACAGCGTTCACAAAAATTTGATTAGAAATAAAAATTTATCAACCAGAATAATCGATAAAAGGGAAGTTGCATGTTAACATCTCATTTTCTATGAATAGATTTTATTCTTCGATCCTGGAATTTAAAATTCTTACGTTTATGTTTTAGAATTCCAACAGGAATCGAATACGCGTCTCCATTTGGTTGACTGAAAATTAATTCGAACACGTTTAAAAAATGTACTTTTCTTTATTTTCTATGAAGAAAAATTTGAGATCCCAGGGGCACCTCTAGACTTTAATCCACAAATAAATTAGTTATTCCACGAAATATTTTGTAAGATAATAATTTTACACGATTGGCGAAATGTCTGCACCCTAATTGAACTACGCAGCATATATATTTGAGCATAAAATAAAATATATCAACGAAGTCGCCCATTTTAGAGTTAATCAATGCCTACTATTACCAGGCAGAAATGAATAATTTGTTACTACAAACTTTAGATCGTTTAGTTATAGTGCATCTATTTCAAGCATTAACACAAACGGGAATTACCTTTTAACTCGCTTATTGACTTGTGAAATATCTTCAGATAAGAGACAAATCCCACTTACAAAGAGTCGGAGGTTTACGTAATAAATCTAAAATATTTTGACTTATTCGTATAACACTCATCAGTTGCTCTAAGATTGAAATTTCAAAACAGAAAGCTATTATTTTTATAATCACAGAATAATTCTTTACCAAGCCCAAAAATTCTCTGCCCCCGTTAAATTTGAAAGTAAAATAAATTCGTCGGTAAAATACGAATAAATGGGCCAGGAAAGGATTTTCTACTTCACTGCAGCATTTACATAATAAACTTACGACATAGAAATGTTTACAGAATAATTTCGGAAAGTGCTTTATGAGGCTCTTGGATGGGAAATGTTAGCAGTCGGAATTACAATGTAACAGAAAAGCAGATAAATAAACGTAAAAAACCAGTCGATCCCTAAAATATCATTCAGAAGCAGAATTCTATTTACAAACACGAGGGAAAAGCCGCACACTAATATTCGAAGCAATCGCATCTCATTAGAAGAAACGAAGATTTGAATTAAAAATGAATTCAGATATATTAATTTCTTATAAAAATTATTCCAGGTAATACATGCAATTAAAACAGAAAAACCATGAAAAAAAAGTTGAAATACTAAACTAATAGCAAAGACAAAAAATTCCAAATTACTTGTAGTACAATAATATGAGGAATGTGAAATGCATTATAAATTTTAAAGTTAAACTTAAGAAGTCAAATTTTTATTTCATAAGATTAAGAAAATTTTAAATGTAATAGAGAATAGATTTTATTTTAAATACTTAATTAGCAATAAACTTTCAAATGATTGCAAGAAATGATCCTAGACTAATCGCACATTATATGGTATAACTATAATTATAAATTAATACATTTATAAATTAAAGACAGCCTGTAATAAAGAATTTATAGGAAAAATTATTAGTAAAAACTGATTAGAATAAATTGAGTTTTAAACGCATCGAATCGAAAGATTCACATTTTTGAATAAAAAAACTTATTAGAAAGTTTAATGAGAAAAACTCAGCATTAGCAATTCTTATTTTTACTTCACTAATTGTACTCTCAAGCACACTCATTAATTTTAACAACGTAAATCGCATTGAAATTAAAACTTTCTGTTTGTATTTTATTACATTATTATATACACTAAGGAAGAAATATAGAAATCAATTTACTTACCTTCACTATTTTTTTTTATCACAAAGTTATATAGATAAAGCAAATATTTTTTCACAAATATAAACGCACGCAATATTATTTTACTTAAGAGCAAATGAGAACATAAGGTCTTAAGTGGGAAACGAGAATCTGACGAAACTCCCTTTAAATACTAGAATGTCACATGACTAAAAAAAAACTGACGAAAAATCGAACAGTTAGAAGCGGAAGTTACAGTTATTAGATAGTAGAGTATTAATAATTTTTCTGTAAATAAATGAGAAAATTTTTATTCCAGCTTGAGATGAATTGGAAAAATTTTCAAAAATTACTTCAAATCTTTTTTGAAATCCAGACTTATTTTCTCCTAGAGATTTTTGACCATCTTAGATTGAATGATACGGTCTATACTATGCGAGGCTGACAAACAAAGATGTTTCATCTTCCATTCCATCAAGGTTCATAATTATTGATGCTCAAAATTCTATTTTGACGAGTAAAAATTAACATTGAGAGATCTGAAAATAAAATATAAAGACAATGGCAGTTAATCGTAAAGTGTTATTATAATATTTTTAAAAGCTTTGTTATTCTGTATTTTTAAGATAGCCCCTTTAAATCTTAATATTCGCTCGATATTCTGTAATTGAAAGCAACGGATATAGAAACAAAACTCTTACTTTCAATAGAAAATGAGAATTATATAGGAATTATGAATGTATAGCATATAACCCTTTAGGTGATAAAGCTTCATCTTCAAATTCGTAGGATCATCGATAGGATTCAGAATGCGATCGTGACAAATCTTGTCCTCGAAGGTTCAGCGCCTTCAATTTGTGCTGGATTCAGTTTCGTTTAGTAAGATGCAAGGATTCTGTTCCTGCTTGCTGAACAATGTTTATGATTAAGAGGTCCGAACAAATCGGGTTTCATAACAGGAGCGTAAATTCATATTTATTACGTATAGTATTTAGCTAAGATGAAATATTTTTTTTTATCTGACGAAACTTTGAAATAACTAAAAGAAATGTAAAAGTATGAGAATAAGAAATTTGGGGAGATAACCACATCTATTTTTAAAAATAATGAGATTATGGTCAAAAGGCACAATGTTAAGAATAGGAAAGATTTTTGCGCATGTGCGAGATCTTGGAACTTAAAATTTCTTTAAAATTTAAAGATTTTTGAAGTAATATTTTATTTTTTATGTATAAGAATTGAAAAAATTCACATTAAATATTGACGGG
>JAPMOR010101954.1:8853-31217 GCA_026543865.1 Argiope aurantia | reverse complement strand
TAGAGCATCGAATTTATATGATACTATTAGAGCATCGAATTTATATGTTACTATTAGAGCATCGAATTTATATGTTACTATTAGAGCATCGAATTTATATTATACTATTAGAGCATCGGATTTATATTATACTATTAGAATATAGAATTTACATTATACTTATGAGAGCATCGAATTTACATAACACACACACAAAAAAACTAATTTTATATTAAAAAAATTAAGGAACCATATTCATATTATGTTATAGCGCAGAATTTACATTATGATGTTATAGCGCAGAATTTACGTTATGATGTTATAGCGCAGAATTTACATTATGATGTTATAGCGCAGAATTTACATTATGATATTATAGCATAGAAATTACACTTTGATATTATAGCACAGAATTTACATTATGATATTATAGTGTAGGATATTGTAGCACAGAATTCATATTATTATATCATAGAATTTACATAACACTGCTACAACCTTAAATTTACATTTAAACTATTTATTACAGCATTTACATAACGCAGTTATAGTTTCGAATTTACGTTAAAACTATTATAGCCCTGAATCAGCGTTATACCACAATACTACATATAAATAGAATAGAGTTTATTCCAAATTATTTGTACATATTCATAAGCACTGCAATGTAAATAAAAATCGATAAGAACAACGTATTTTGATTGGCAGAATATTGGCCTTAAAAATCGGTTATTGAAATAATCCCTCTTCCTATCTTAGAAGATAAGAATCGTTCAAATCAATTTTTCAAGTTTAAAATAATAAAAAAAATTACGCATATTGGTGAACCAAAACGTTCATATACTTGTAAAAAAAAGTATTAACAAGTTCTGTAAATCGAAATATATTGATAATTTTTTTTAGTGAAACATGTTCTTGTATGATGATACACTATCGTTGTAAATTAACATATTTTTTTAACGTATAAAATAAAAGTGCGTTGCAATATTATGTAGCCATTATAAGCACTTAATTTCCTTAATATCTATATAAAAACAAACACTTTCGATTTCATTTTTGCATTAAAAAAGTGTATATGTTTATTTTCAATCAAATCGCTCTTTTATAAAGCAGTTTCATTTTCGTAATCGATGAAGATTTAATCATCTTAGTTGAAATGCAATAAAAAAAAACTTTAAATTTAAGGCATTATGCAATTTTCTTCATCGATCTCAAAAAACAAGGAAGAAAGAATGAATTATGGCGCTAATTATTGAGAAAAATCTCTTTAAAACTTAAAAATCAATTTAAATAATTTACTTGATATTGATCTTTGTGATATTTGGCTACTGCGGCTATGTTTAAATGAGCAGATAAAAAAGAAAGCTTAAGAAATCTTTATATTGAGAAGCTAATTAGTCAATAAATTGATTAATAAGATAGTAATTTAATTTATTAATAAGTCAATTAAGTTCCTAATCTAGCTAATTAATTGATAAATTGTCCATTTCATTCATTTTTATTATCATTATATAATATTTTTTAAGATTTATTTTACAAATTGAAAATTGTTAATTTTAAAAATTAAAATTAGTTTTATTTAGTTATTATTTCCTATTTAATATTTTATGTAATTTTTTACTTTACATAAATGAAGAAAAACGCGATAAATGTTTTCATTTGATGTAAAAGAAATTTTGATTGAAAATTAATAATTTTCTAAGGAAGTATTTTTATTTTATTCTCCCTGATAAATGTTTGATATAAAAATTTTAAAAAAATAGGATATAGATATTTTTTATTTATTTTGCTCATTTAAGTTTTCATAAAAAATTACAGGTTATTAAAATTAGTATTTGTATTTGAATTATATTTGTGAAGTGTTTTGAATAACTTGCAATGATTTCAAAAGTACCTAAAATAACAGCAAAGATGCTAACACATTTGTCGAGGAATAGCAGACGATAACTACATTTTTTTTAATAGTTCAATGGAGATATTATTCAAACTTTAATTATTTTAAATTCTTGCAAATAAAACTACAGTTCGACTATTTTAATTTAAAATAATTATACCTTTGTTTAGTTCAATGAAAAGAATTTTACAATTTGAAATGTAATTTAAAATGCTTTTCCTAATGTGAAGTTTTTGACATTTGATGCAAATTTTTGATATGAATACTTCTCAAAATGGCCTATAATTTAAAGCATTTAATGAATAGAAATCCAAATAGGTCTATTTATATTATTAAATTCAGTTTCTCAATTTCAAATTCTAAATTTGCCCTTTCATAATCGTATTCTTTTCTTTTTAGTGAACTCATTTAATATAAATACTTCCTTCTTTAGATTCTTCACATCTTCAGAAATTTATTTTTTCTTAAAGGTGCGGAATATTGTTTTATTCGATATTCTTAATTTCTGAGCTGTTTTCTTTGTAAAGCTTTTGATTTTAGCTTATTTGTTCATTTTTTAAGAAGTTTGTTTATTTTATTTTTTCGATTACATTTATTTTCATATTTGCTTTTTAATGCTATTTTACATGTTTTAAATGCTGTTTTTTCAAATCCTAAATTTTAGTTAAAACCTGAAAAATTAAAATCTGATGCATCTTTTTTGTTCAGATTTGTTTGAATGATTTCGAAACATATTTTTCAACTCCTGAACTGCAGAATTTACAATCTGTGCGGTTTCTTTTTTTCTTTTTTCTTTTATATTCATTTTTATATTTGCTTTTTAATACTATTTTATATAATTTAAATGTTATTTTTTAAAATTCTAAATTTTAGTTAATTATTAAGAGAAACAGGATAAATTAAACATTTTCTGTTCCTTATTTGGTAATTTAAAGAATGATGAGAAATGCAGGCTTATTAGCTTAGACATGATAAAAATTAATTTAATTAAAACTATATTTCTTAAGTTTTCTGCAAAATCTTGAAAAAATCGTTTGGTGAACTAGAAGTTTCTTTGTTGTTGTTGTTTTAACAAAAAATAAAGAAAAATTCTAATTTTTTAAAATACTTTCTGTTTATAATTGATATCTTTTTTATTTTATATCAGCTTTTCAATATACTTTGATAAAAACAGCTTGTTAGTTTAAACATGGAATCTAAATTTTAACTATATTTGTGAAGTTTTCTACAAAAGTTTGATCAAATCCTTTGGTAAGCTTCTAAACTAGAATCTTCTTCTGTATGCTTTTAATAATAAATAAATGAAAAAAAAATTGATTTTTTTTCAAATAATTTCGGCTTATAGTTGATATACTTATATTTCGTAGCAACTTTTCAATCTATTTTATGTAAAAAAAATCAACTCATAAATATTTTATATAGCATTAAAGAGGAAAAAAAAATCCTTCCCAACATAGTCACATACCATAAAGAAAAATATATTTTAATGCTCATAATTCTAGTAACATTAAACATATCATATGAGAAATAATATAGGCAATTATGCCTTCGGAACCTTCAATGTAGAGACTCTAATCTTACACCTGAACATGCCTATTTAGTCCCTTCCGATGTACCAGCTGACTCGGCCACATCAATACTGGCAACGCAATAAAACTAATAGAAATAAAACTGCACCGATTGTGGAAACAGAGCTATTTAGGAGTGCAAAGCGCTGACAGAGAATTAATCATAACTAAGCGGTGATCCCGAACCCGTGTTTAAGCGAATTACGCGTCTGCTAACCCCCAATTATTTGATAAAAAGACGAGCCAATTCTCTGGTATACAAGGACAAACGATTAAACAATCCCTCCTCGAACAACATTATTTCTTCCACCTTTGAAACGTGCCCACGTTCGGAAGGTTGTGTTTATGCAAATAAATGTCCGAGATTCAAAAAGAAACAGATTTATGAATGTTCGACATTTCGCTTTCTGGTTATTAAGAGTGTCAGCTGAATGACCTGCATTCTTGAAAATGTATTTTTTTACTGCCATGTTGTTTAATCTTGCCACTTATTATGCCGTGTCTGGTTGAAATTGGTTGAGTTCATGTTGGAAAAGATATTGAAAAATTTTATTGAAAGATCTTCTATCCTATATTCTATTTTCCTTCTATATTCCTGATTCTTTTTCTATTCTCCCTGATATTATCAGCATATTTTGCAAATGGATGCAACTGTGCAATCGAGAACAAACCCTAAAACAAATCAAAATGGCGTATTCTTGGTTAAGGTATCCGACTAAGTTTGGTGGGGACTTTTCAAAAAGAAAATATTTTAATGTTTATATAATATTCTTTTCTTTATATAAGGATAAATAATAGTAAAATTATTTAAATATATATGTAGCTTTTGAAGAAAAAACATTTTGATGTAAATTTTAGTTACTTTCTTATTTAGTTAATTTAGCAAATTTATTTTAGTTTTATTTCCAAAAACTAGAATTGTTTTAGAGAGAAAAATTGTTACAGTTTTTAGAGTGTAACTATTATCTAAGAATTATATTCAAAAATAAAATTTTTGTGTGTAATGTATGAGATTATATATGAACTTTTGGAATTGTTTTTCGACAATATTTACATTAAACAATCATAAATTCACTTTTAGAGCATTCAACATCAATTCCATAATTACATTCTGCATAATATAACGATCACTAATTATAAGGTTCATTAAGATATCTTGATTATTTTTTTGAGATATATTCGTATTGTAGAATTATGGGAAAAAAATCGTTCATTTGAAGTTTTTAATGCTTATAAATAAGCATCATTCACGTGTCAATAGTTTGCTATATTTGACGGAGACAGAAAAAAGATTTCACTGGAAATAGTAATTCACCTATTT
Source organism: Argiope aurantia (assembly GCA_026543865.1). Taxonomy (NCBI): domain Eukaryota; kingdom Metazoa; phylum Arthropoda; class Arachnida; order Araneae; family Araneidae; genus Argiope; species Argiope aurantia. Next base: position 26,455 of record JAPMOR010101954.1, on the reverse strand, counting down.
TTTAAAGCTGCAAATAAATAAATAAATAAAAATGCGAATTTTCATCCAAGTTTAAGTTTGCAACCTAGTCGGCTTGTTTGTTTGCTTGTGATTTAATGGCGCAAGAACCATATTTGGTTATACTGCGCCAAGTAAATGGTAAGCAACCTAGTCGGATACCTTAAACTTGGCTAATTCGATGCGGTTCAGACCCTTATAAAAATTCGAATTACGAAAAATTGGGTATAACAGTCAATATCGAAAGAGCAAATGATAATTTAAATATGAAGAGCAGTAAAAATTTAAAAAAAATTACTTTACTTTTATAATGAATACAAAAATAATGAATGAAAAGTAAATAATTTTAATAAATTAAGTAATAATTATAAATTATTAAAGAACTATAATTTTACTAAATAAGAAATTTTTATAAATAATGTTTGGTACATTTAATACATTCACCAAATGTACAATAAAATTTTGAATTGTACAGTACAATTTACATCTAACAGGTTCAAAACTTTTGAAAAGATAGAAATTTTTTATTAAAGCAGTACAGTCTTTCAATATTTTAAATGTTTTAGATATTATTCATTGTTAATTACTAAGAGTTCATGGTGCAGCCGTAAATCCATGAATAATCCAAAAATAGAAATTGTGTTTTCAATTTTTAGTATAAGTTTCGAATTAACAATAGTATATTCGAATTTTAGAAGATAGTTTAGTTTGTAATGATACAGTTCAAGAGATCAAATTTGTCCGCAATTTGAATTTTTTCTGAATTTATTTTCCTATGCATATTTTGAGTTGTAGTTATTTTTGTAAAGTAATACAATTTTTTTTTCATTTTCAATTATCATTATTGCCTTATTAAAAGACGCTGCACAATCGCAGAAATTTGGCCCAATTTGAGTTAACAAATTTAAAAACATAAACAGAAAAATACAATTTAATTGTTTGTCAAGTTTCGTTATACGAAATTTCAGGAAAAAGTATTTTCAAAAGTAAACTTAATGAAATAATTCACTAATAAACTTCAATTCCTATAAGCATAAAAATGACAAAGTTTTAAATTAGATTTGCTAGAATAAATCCATAATTTGCTGCTACTACAACTATAACGATTAAATCACATCTTAATCAGGAAACGATCATAGTGGCAAAAGATTCATGTTTAAGTATCTCAAAACATGGAAACATTCAATCTTTGTGAAATGAAGAAAATTTTTTTGATAACCTGATAAAACTGATTTAGAAGTCATTACTTTTTAAAGAAATATTTCATGTAAATAATCTAATCGTTCTGTTACTAACATTTAATATCTCATTGATTCTAATAATCATTAAAAAGATCATTTCTCCATTATAATTCAGGTTTTAAAAATCCTTTGTAGAATCCTTGTAAATACATCACAATAAAAGTTTATAAATATCTAATTATGTAATAAATGTTTTCCTACAAATTTAAACATATTGAAGACCATTTAAATGAGTACGAATATTCTACAAGATATTTTTGTTATTTCATAATTATCTGTCAGTAAAAGAAGACTATATTAAATGAATATTTATAAAATATTTTATTTCAAATGTGTTCTTTTTTCCAGAGAAGATTCCCTTTATTTCGATAAAATGAAAATAATTTTACATTCATCAGTATATCATGTGAAAGAATTTTATAGGTTCTATGGAATATGTATTAAGAACTCATTTAAAACCTCTATCATTGTTTTAATGCATTACAAACTGTGTTTTTAACCATTCAATTTTTTTGTATCTTAATTATATGTCATTTTCTGTTTGAGAGAATGTGTTGTACGTTTTGATTCAAGTAGGAATTAATGAAACTTTTCTGCGATGTTTAAGAATTCAACGAAATTTTTGCATCAAATTAAAACAACTATCACCGATAGTTTTAATGAATGAATTTTTAAAATCTTTTTTTACGCATTTACGGGGAGTAAACAAATCAGTTATGTAATTGATAAGTGGGATGTTAAACTATAATTTTAGTTGGATAAATTCCACAATTGTTGAATTTATTTGTTTAAAAATTAAATTTCAATAAATTTTAGACACGCGCACATTTTTTTGAATTCCAGAATGCCAACATATAATGCTTCCGTTATATTATTTCTAATGAGAAAAATTATAAGTAATCAAAATCGCAACGGAAATTTAAAAAAAACAACTAGTAATTCAACCTTTTAAGGAAAGCCTTTTCGAAGTATTTTAAGTATTGTAAACTTAAATGCTACAAATTATAGTTTTAAATATTTTCTGTGGATATAAATTAAAAAGGAAAATAATCAATTTCACTGAGTGCATTTTATATGTTAGGCTTGAAAAATGTTTTTTTTTTTTTGCTTCCATTTTGAAGATAAAATTAATGATCGCTATCATATGAATTATTATAATATTACATGAATATCATCTGAAAGTATATAAATATAACTATACAATATAGACAAACAGTTTAAATGTACTCCATTTTCATATGAAATAGTAAAGAGAAAATTTTACTTTCATAACTCACAAGATATGAGAATAGGAATTAATATCCCATTCAAAATGAACGTATGAAACAAACTTGACTAATTTCATTCGTCGGTTTTTAATCTTCATAATATGAAAGTAATTGAGATAAATGATTCATTACTGTCAAATATTAAAAAACATAGCTTTTATTTTGCATTTTTTTAATTAATGAAATTATTGTTGTGTTATGCTAATTTATGGCAATTTGAATTTTTTTGTTTTTATTTTTACTAAATAATCTGATGGTAGCAGTTTTAAGTATTATCTCTTTAAAATTCGGTAATTGTGTTGAATTTGTTTTATTTGAATAAGTGACATTAAATCCTATGGCACAGAAACCCTGATTGCAATAAATTTTTGAACAGTTGCATTACACTGAAAATCTAATTGCATTGAAATTCTATTTTATGAAGTTAGTTGCTATTTGATTTGAGAAAAGGTGGTATTATAAATAGAATCGCAATTTTAAAATCAGCTTGGCAATTGAAAAGATTTCATTTCAAATTCTTTTGCAACTTTATTTAAAATAATTGCATTGTATTTTTGCATTGAAATTCTAATTGAATAGAATTCTAGAATATCATCTTTTTAATTCTAATTAAATATAATTCTAGAATATCATCTTTTTAATTTAATTGAATTGAATTCTAGAATATCATCTTTTTAATTCTAATTGAATTGAATTCTAGAAAATCGTCTTTGAAATTTTAATTGAATTGAATTCTAGAAAATCATCTTTGAAATTCTAATTGAATTAAATTCTAGAAAATCATCTTTGAAATTTTAATTGAATTGAATTCTAGAAAATCATCTTTGAAATTCTAATTGAATTGAATTCTAGAAAATCATCTTTGAAATTCTAATTGAATTGAATTCTAGAAAATCATCTTTGAAATTCTAATTGAATTGAATTCTAGAAAATCATATTTGAAATTCTAATTGAATTCAATTCTAGAACATTTATGTTGCAATTTTTATTATATTGGATTCAGGAAAAGTTGCACTAAAATTCTATACAAAGGATGCAAGAGTTGACATTTGATTTGGGAAAAAAGTACCATAGTATTCTAAGAAAAATAAAAGCTAAAGGTTTCCAGTATTTTAAGAATTAAAAAAAGAACGAAGTTACTGCAACTTTCTAAAACTTGTTTTTGCTTGATGATTATAAAAATATGAATTCTTTCATTTGATGCTTTAAATATTAGTCTTATTTAACTGTATCAGTACGATTCTGCATTAGTTTTCATGATGTGACTGATTTTGAACTGCATCTACAGTTTATTATTTCTTAAATTTTTTTTCAGTTCTTATGAAATATAAATGGTAAGCATTAAAAATGTTAATTAGCTCTTCTTGCTTCATTATTAACTTTAAAAACAAAAGAAAATTTAAAGTTTAATTGTTTGTTTATCTTAGTTTAATGTGTTAAACGTTCTTGTTTGTTTCTAATTTCCTTCTTGATCTTTAATGCCCTTTTTGAAACTTCCAAATTAATCTATTTCAATCGTCAATTTCTTTTGTTACTTATTTGCTGTTGTTTTGTGAATTTTTCGTTGAAATATTTTCGTTTTATTTATTATGTTCTTATACTCTTAAGAATATTTTATCATTATGATGTAATAAAGAAAATGTATAATTTGAAATCAGTACGCATTATCGTGAAGAAAATAAAAAGGATATAAAATTTGCTTAGTCTAATCTTTTAATATATAATAATAACCGTGGTACATTTCTGCATTTTAACTATATGTCTTTATTGAACAAATAGAATATAGATATTTAAACAATTTTGTTATAGTCAAAAGTTAATTACTATGATTAAATAATAAAGCAGTTTAATAAATAAATTTTTCCTAGTGTTTCTGGTAAAATAACTATCTGTTTAAAACAACAATAAAAATTATCTAACATCAATAAAAGTGTTTAGATTTTTAAAACTAAATGGCAACAAATGATTATTTAAGCTAAAAACAAATGAAATGTTTTTATTGGGTAATATAATCACTATTTTTTTAAAAATGTTTTCGTTCTTTCCCAGAATTAATTATTCGTTATATTTTTCTTTATGACCGTTCCGTTGAAATTCTGAATGCTGACAAATGTTCGAAAATAATCTCAAAATAGAAAGTTATTGATTTTAAAAACCGACAAGAAAAAATTCGAAGACTAAACATTTGTATGGCTTTCTGATCACATATTTAGTTTGTGACAGTTTTTGATTGTTTAATACTTTTTTTGGTTTGGAGGATCATACACTATTGTATATTTCTGTTACAAGATTTAAATGATTTTTAAAATTACAAAATCCGTCACTACTTAGATACAATTACGTAATTTTGATATAATTATTAGTTTAACTAGATGTCAATTACAATGTCTACTATAGTATTTATTTGGGGAGTTAAAAGAATATTTTTACGTCTATTTACAGGAGAGTCATTTCCAGCTCGAAAGGCTTTTATTAACTATAAAAAAAAAGAGAGTCATTTCAAATGATTACACATGCACTATTATACATTAGATTAAACATTATTATACATTAAAGATTATTCTTAAATTTAATAATTTTGGATGAAATAATTGTTTAATCATTTAAAGTGATTAAAAACTGTTGTTTAGATTAATTCTTTTACAGTTTGGTTTTTTAGAAATGATTAGAAAACATTTTTTAAATTAAAAACTAGATTTTAAAAACAAAATTCTTAATCTTGAACATTTTAAAAAATTTTGATTTGCTACATTATTTATAATTCTTCTTTGAATGTTTTCACATGTTTATTTAGTAAATAACACCTTATTTAAATAATGGTTATTATTATTTTACTTTATTTATTTCGCACTTCTAAGATGGCTTTATTTGCAGTTAATTACATTTATTGATCGTATCTGCCGTTCCGGAAGAAAATGCTTGTCTTTTTTTTTGATAAATTAGGTTGATTTGTAATAGAATACTTCTATTAAATCAATAATTTTAACGAAAATGGCTTTCGGTTATCATACTAATATGCAACTATAGCTCTAAAAATTTAATGTAAGTTAAAAAAAAATTTTAAAAAATTAATGAATATTTATGATATTAAATCTTTTGCTTATTTAAAATTTTTGCTCTATATTCTTTTGTAATATATGAACGTATCATTTCATTTCTTCCAAAGGATAATTTACTTATGTTTTGCAAGAAAAAAAAAGCATTCAATTCTCCTTTTACGTTGCTCTTGCTGTATTAAATACATGGTGCAGAAAATAATCGAATTATGTTTAATTGTAAGCCATCGAAAGTTGTTTTCATTTGCTTTGTTAATGGTATTTTTATTTACACATCATTTTATAGTACTTGCACTAAAAGTGGAAAAGAGCAATTTTTGTATCTACTAAATATAAATGTTTTGTTCTAAATTTCTTTTTTATTTCGTTCCATTATTCTTTTGCTATTGTTGGAGGTTACAATGAATATTTGTGACAAAATTTGAATTATATTTTTATTTCAATATAAAGAAAAATTTTAAAAATATTTCTCTTGGATTTTATTTGTTCTATTTACCATAATTCTATTATGAATCATCAGAATGATGTTAAATAGAACGAATGTAACGTCTGCGAAGTTTTACGCAGACGTTTCAAACTTGTTTTCGAACATCATAAATACATTGAGTCTTATATCAAAAGTTTTATTTTAAACAGAAAACAAATTTAACGCTCGTACTTTGAACGTATCGTTTATAATACGATATCATAAACATTATGTTCAAAATACTAGAGTTTATATTAGTTTTCTCGCAAATCACGTTTTCCTCATATCGCGCATGCATAACGTGTAAATTGAAGCATGATACAAACGTTATTCAAAAGATTCTACAAGCAAACCGTTAAAACCAGATCTACCAAATTTGTCACGAAGTTATTTTTTGGATAGTAGAGAAAAGAAAATATTTTTAAAAATTTAAATTCGATTTTTAATTAAAAATTAATCGAAATTTATCAGTCCTTATTAAAAATATTTAAAAAAATTATTTTATTTTCAATTAAAATTAATTAATTTAGCTTTTTAAAATAGTTTTGGGGCATATAATTGCACAAAAATAATTTTTAAAAAATTTAAAAATCAAAAATAAGCTTTTATATTTTTTAATAAACTTTTTTTATTTCAATATATTTCATAATAAAAATGTTTTAAAGTGGTTTTTACAATACTTTTCATTGTTTCGGTTACCAGATTTATACACACGCACGTTATATATTTATGCGAATACATTATCACTGATATAAAATTTATAGAAATCTAAAACAGCAAGTTACAATGGGTTGAACTAAAAGTTCGACCCTCTTTTTAAATTTGGCTGCAAAAGTTTAAATAAAAATGAAACAGCTTGGCGGTAATCTCGAGAGAGTATTTAAATTTAGAATTACCGATGCCAGTTTCGTTTTCAAAATTAGATCACGAATTTAAACATAGTATATAGTTTCATTGGCCCGTTTCGCTATTTTGGCTACGTTCTATATGATTTTTTATTGAAAAATGTTATGAAATATATATTTTTGAATTCTTTCATAACATAAAATGACAAAGCATCAAATACAACAACTATATCAATTAAAATTCAGAAATATTTTGGACATTTAGAGAAATATTTTTTTTTTTTTGTAAAAAAAAAAATCGGATAAAATTTAAAAAAAATTAATAATTTAGATGATCATTAATTATTTGTTCAAAATATTGTAGATAATGTTAAAAATAAATTGTCTAGTTCCTGAAAGAATACAAGTTATTTCTTTATATAATATTTAACTATCGAAGTTCGATTGATAAATAATAATAAAATTCAAATTTTTCACATTATAAAGGATTAAAACAATGTAAAATCTTTTAAATTAATAGATTTCTTATTATGCAATTTAGAAACTACAGAACATATTGATAAATTATTATACAAAATTTTAACAAAAAGCATGCATTGGATTTGAATTTGAGGTCTTTCGTAAGAAAATTTTACTAAAATTTAAAATTTTAATGAATTAATGTTTAAGAATATAAATATAGCATTAAAATTACAAAAATATAAAAACCAATATAACATTCCGAAGATTGCCTGCCGAAATAAAAGTCTAGTGATTTTATAAAAGAAATTGTTCAGAGATTAGGAAATGAAATAATTTTTTTTGGATAATTTCGACAAAAATTGAATGTTAAAGTAGTCACTTTGTCTTATGTATAAAATCATCTTTCAACAGATGTATTTCTTTAAGTGACGTCACTCAGATAAAACTTGAAATCAGCAGTTTTCGAGTTTAATTCATTCGGGAACTTTTGGGCTAATGATTTACTTTTTAGCACAGTATCTAGAAAAGTTACTTTCATTTTTTTTCTAAATTTTTTTCTTAATTTTCATAAATGTTTAATAGTTTGACCAAGTTGTATGGAAGCGAACATTAACCTACCTGATTTTATTCAAGAAGTATACAATCTTTAAAATGCTTATACGTATAAAACAAGATTTTTTTTGTCATATATGTTTTATTTTCTTATATTTCAGTCGTTAGATAGTAGTACTTAATTTAAATAATTTTTCTTTATATATATTTTATGCCTAGGTAAAAGTTACAGAAATATTTTGGATGTATTTAAATTGATATTGAAATCGTCTTCTAATAATAAAATCTTCTGCTTTGAAATAATTGTAATTTATTTTGCTTAAATGTTATCAGTAAACATGTTTGAATGCAAGCATTTTTCTACTAATGTTATTAATTTGTTTTAAAATAAAAATCCATGGATTTATTATGATTTTATTAAAAAAATTGTACATGGCTGGTATATTTGTTAATTATGTAAAACATTTTTGTTAAATTTTTAGAAACAAGTTTCGTTCTTGAAAATTGAATAACATTCATAATATATTTTAATTTTTAATGTACGTTTAATTTTTATTTCTTTTTGGTATTAATTTTGATTGAATTTTATTATTGTACTATTTACAGCAGCTTTCATTTTTATGACTTTTGTTCTGATCTCAAGATTTTTCATAAAAACATATATATTTTGGATTTATTTTTTAGGGCATTTAAAGAGTATTTCATTCTAAGAATAGTTCCATCAATTATTTTTTTAAAAGATAGACCCGGTTGATTGTTTTCTTCCTTTATAGTTTTAATACAACTTTCTCAATTTATACTTATTTTGTTTAAGAATAAAAATACTATATTTGCAGCAGTAGTTGAAATTGTAGATTTTTGATTAATGCTTCTTTTTTTCTTCCATTTGTCTTTTTGTTCTACCGGAAGAATTTACAGTTGCTTGTAGAAGAATAAGCTCAGAACAGTCTATATATTCTTGATCCAAATCTGACATTTTAATTTAATAAAAGATTTTAAAATTAAATAAACTCTAAAAATAATAAAAGATTTACTTTCTTTAGAAATATAACTTGAAAATTTCAATATCCTACCACCTCAATAATAATAATTAAAAAAATCCTTTATAAAGTTCCTTCTTTACAAAAAGAAAAAAAATCTAATACATAACCGTGCCTTTTTATTTGTGTATTTTTCTGTGGAAAATTGGAAGGCTATAGCTATCGACCCTTTCCAAACATCAAGTGCACTTTGGAAGTCTCAACTAATTAAAATGAAAGAGAATTTTACTGGAATACTATTATGGCAATCAATTTTTTCAGTTCGCAATCAATTTCAATCTATGATTTTTTTTACAATCAAATAATAATGAACAACATTTTAAAATTCATTAACAAAATATATTATAAAACGGCATTTAAATGCTTACAAACACAATACAATGTTAAAACATTTTGATCGCCATATTATATCAACATAATTATATATTCAACTCTATCGTAAGCTCTTAATTAAATTGGTCTCATTACACTTTTTGCTGAATCGAAATTTTTTTTGTTTGTTTGTTGACTAATTCTCAAGTTTATTATGTCGTGTTATTTGGAAACCGTGCTGTTTAAGTGTCTGTGTTAAAGCAGGACTGCAATAATTTTTATGTTATGTTATGTAGAAAAACTTTTATGTTCTGCTCCGAAACCAATGCAGTATTACTGAAAAAGACTGGCAGCTTCGCTTAAATATCCTTGTTTTCAATTAACAAACAAACGATATTAGATAATTTTATTCAGATTATTTTAAATAAAATAAATAAATAAAACTCGAAATGAATACTAATTTCTAACTAGAAGTGTTATTCTTGTCCTCGGAAACTTATCTGTTACGTCCGTTTGATAGTCAGATGATCTTCTTATTCCTTGTGAATAAGATTAATGACTTCTCACTTACCAATCATGTAGCAAGGGTATTAACTAGAATTTAACCTAATTTTCAAATAGGACGATGTTAACGAAAGTGATTATTTGAAGATTCAGCATTTGAATTGCTCCATTCAACTATCAATCTTAATGAATGATAGTATTTACACAATTAATTACTTTTTTATTCTGTAAAAGAAAGTTCGGTTAAAATGAAGGAAATATTTAAAGCATTTTAAATATGATTTGAATATTTATTTATAGTTCTTGATGTGATTTGTTTTAGTTTTATTTCACTTTCTCTTTTTTAGAACTTTTGAATTTTATCATTTTTATTTAATGTCTTGTATATCTTAGTGTTAAATATACTTGTTTTCACCAACGTTTCTATTAAGATTTTTGAAACAAATTGGTGTATATATTTACTTAAATTAGTAAGCTATTTAAATAAAATATACTTATTTTAATAAATCTAATAAACTATTTAAATAAAATAAATAGCTAATTCAAACAATGTCAATATAGCTTAGAAAGAACTTATTCTAATTATACTAATGAGTGATAATAATTTTAACATTTATGAAGTATGATGTTTAATAAATTAGATAATGTATAAGAATTATTACCGAACAAAATTTTTTCTCAATTATAAATTCTTATGAAAGATGCATATGTTGTGAAATAAATAAAAAATAATTATTTCAAACAGCAAAAGACTTTTCCTTAATAACTATTGTAGAAAGTGAACGATGGGTAATGCATTCACTTAATGTTTATCAACGTGAACCTGAATTAACTGGATTCAAGTTAAATTTAACTTATAAAAATGAATAATAACTTTTCAAAAAAGCGGGAGAAACAGGGAAAAATAATTTTACTTATGAGACACAACCTCCTGTTCAAAAATATAGTTTGCATTTTACAAATAAAGATTATAGAATAAAATAAATAGTTTAGTAATCCAGAACCTGTTTGTATCTGGCAGTGACAATGAAATGACCATGATAGAAAGCAAACTCTCTAACTCTTTATTAAGACAGAAGATTTATAAAAGAAGGTATTTTATTTTAATAAAAATTAACTAGCTGTATAGGAAAGGGACGATTTTAGAGAAATAAAAAATAGTATTACAAAATGGAAATCACAGCCTATATTTCATATTAATTGACAAAAATTTCTTCCTGGAGGGCTCTAAAGTCTAAAAAAAGTCTTTCTTGTAAGGCCAAATTCCATTTCGAATGAATTTATTTTAATTTGAAATTATTTGTATGCACAATATGTTTAATTCATACTTTTAGTTTAATATTGCAGCAGCTTATTAATATAAATATACTATGGATTAAGAGAAAAAAAACTACTTCGAAATGTACCCAATATTTTAGGATATCGGGAGTAATATTTTTAACTTTTGACCATAAATGCGATAAATATAAAAAATATTTATGAATTTTAAATAGAATTATGAAGTTTAAATTGCAGAATTAAAAGAAAATTCAATGGCATTTTTTTGCAGTAATTCTTCAAATCCTTTCAAAAGTTTATTTTAAAACGGTTTGATTTTAGTCGTAACTATTCTTTTATATATTAATTTTGTAACGAGTTTAGTTACTAAATGAGAAAATGAAAAAAAAGTCAATCGTTTAAAAACGAGTTGGTACATCTACTATTACTAAATTTTGATTTAATAACATTCAGATCATGAAAAGTCCTAACTGATCTTTGAATAAACTGACATCAAATCAAGAATAATCATGTGACATTTTTTCCAATGTGAAAAGCTAATAACCAAAATTATATATCTCAGTTTTTCTGTTATTTTTAAAAGTCATACAAAAAAAAGTGACCGAACATTTTCTAATCGTGGAGAACTAAAATTTTTGAAAAATTATGTATCAGATATTTAAAAAAAAAAAAGGATATTTGTGAAAGTTTTTCTATCGTCTGAAAATTCTGATTGAAGCAACAGACGAAAATAGAAATACGATAATTAATTGACTATCGATTGCGGAAGAGTTATTATTTTCCCCCGAATAAGGTGAAAAAAAAAAGAAATAATATATTGGAACAAAAAAGAAAGATTATACATAATCTGCTTCATAAAAAATATAAAAATAGAAAGAATTCTGCATTATTTAGTGATTTTATTTATTTCTATTTGCTGTTATAGTCTTTATCTTAGTAATTATCATAACTTGTTATTGTTAGCAATTTATTACTACATTTTGTTTCAACTTAAATTACATTTTAGCTTTTTAATTCATTCTATCAGAGATATATGTTTAAACTATCACTGCTTTAATATAATTATTCTTATCAGTATTAATAATTTTTAAACATATTTTTCTTTCCAACTCTGCATTCACGCCATTAAAGTTTTGAAAAAGTTGCAATAAATATTTTGAAAAATTTAGCAAAATGTTTCCAAATAAGATGTAATGATATACTATTTTTTTGGATTTTATATAAAACATTATTAAACGAAATTTCTTTAACACGATTATTTACAAAATCGTTTGCTTCGAAATTTCCATCTTTTTATATCATCCTAAATCGCAAATTCAGTTACATACTCAATAAACCAAATTTGCAATCAGTCGTTGCTTATTTGTCAATAGTGGTAACAACTATCAATTAATGGTATCTTATGCTAATTATATTTTAGCTTAGAGCAAAAATTAATTTATTCACCGCTTTTTCCGCCTAAGATTCATTAATCCTTTTACTTCAGGAAATGGAAGTTGTAGCTATTCCATCTAACTGTGACAGGAGATGCTATAATAGATTGTAATTGCATATAAAGAGCAATTCAAATGGTTTCAAAAGACAGAATTGTATGTGCTGAATGAAAATAGAGTTTAAAAATAGTCTGCAATTTCACGTAGAAAAGGTAAGAATTATTCGAGCTCGGAGGGTTTTAAAAAGAAGGAATGTTATTATAGTAGATTCAATTTTTTTTTCTTCTGACAGAAACAGTTGCTTCTTAAATTGCTCGTATATACAGTTTAGTTTTTCATCTGTTGATGCAATATAGTTTGAAAATTTTTAAACCACACTCTATTATCTTTAATTTTTAAGATTAACTTTTATTTAACCTTTTATTTTTTCACTAATTAATCAGAAGACATCTTCTATTTTAGGAATATTTGTCAAATTTATTCAACAAAAAGTCGATAGAAAATTTTAGGTGCGTATGAAAGCTGCGGGTTTTTTTTAAATCGAATTACAATGCCAATTAATTGCATAATGTTAGGCAATAAAAAGTTTAAAAGTGTGGCAATTCGAAATATATATTACCTAAGATAACAAATCAGTTATCATTAAACTCTTAACAGCATAAATTTCTCTACTTTTAAATAAGAGGACACTTTTTGTTATGGAAATATATTGATGTATTGATTCAACCTAGATCCATAGAATAAATTAGATGTTCATAAATTAAAGATCATTTTTGTATAGTTAAAACATTTGTGAAGGACTTTATTTTAGATAATAAATATTAAAATGGCATAATTCGATGCACAAGCTGAGATAGGGCTGTTCAGAGGTTACTAATAATAAGTAAAAGTGATTAATCTATTTATCACGCCGTTTGTTATTAACACTAACCACAATTGTAATCTCTACTAATAATAGAGATGAAAGTGTGTGTAGCGTTCTTCAGAACAAGCCTTTTGACTTAAGCTAAGAAATCCGGCACATATATACGTTGGAGAATGAAATATGAACCTTAGATCAATTTTTTAAATTTAAATTAATTAAAAATAAAGGCAATTTTTTTCGCTTTTCTGTAATAATTTCCATAAATATTATAGCACAAAAATGAATTTCATCCAGTTTTAAAATTAAAGTCTTTTTTTTTAACAATACCAATTCAATACTTGCGCGAATTTTCCTGAGTTATGGCAATTTATTTATTTTATTGTATTGATTATTTATTTATTGCCTAATATCCCACAAAAGATTGCATTGTTGACCAGAAATTCAAACTGTTTTCTCTGTTTCATTCAAAACTTGATCCCCACTTTCCTTTCATCTTTGGAAGCTAAAAAGGAATTCTCGTTAAATTTGCCTAGGTTATAAGGCAAATAAAAAAAAAAAGAAGTTACAATACCGCGAAAAATATCGGATGGATGAACAGGAAATTTCACTTCCTGATAGCGCTATGACGTCATGGGACTGGTCTCTATTAGAAAGGTCAATATATACACAATGAACAAAACATATGAAAGAAAATTAACCCTTTGTACTCGGAAATGTAATTCGGTGCATATTGATTCACTTAAGACGAGGACTTATTCATTGCTTCGAAAAATAAATATACATATATATATAGTTGTTTTAATTTATATTTTCCCGAATTATTTTCTATATCTTACCATTTTGTAGATATTTTTAACAATTAAATTTAAAAAGAAATAAACGTCAAAATGATGCACCGTTTTGAATGGTGAGCGACCGTCACCATCCGAGTGCAAAGGGTTAAAATAGCGTAGCTTTAGTATCTGACATTCTGAGAAAATCATGGACATGAAGCTATGTATCCAAAAGAATTAACTGAATCAATATCTCTGGCGAACCAACTAGTCGTCAAAAGCGACTATTTATTAATAATAACTGATTCACTACATTGATCACAACATACATGACAAAAAGAGTTTAAGTTTCAGATTTCAAAAAGCGTTTCGCTCCGAATTATAAAAAAAGTTCATTGGCCATACCAGCTTTACAGATATCTGTACAAATAATACAGAAACTGCGCACGCGATTGCACGCATCATACAAAGTTACCTCTCAATGATGAGTTTGTTTTGCGAGCAAAAAGACTAAATTACGAGCTAGCCGCATGGGAAAAGGCGCCTTTCTGGCATTTAGTAACTCCGAAAAGGGTAGGGGGAGGTCGTTCCATCCTTCAATTAAATCAAATTATTGACGCCAAAGGGTGAACACCGATCTTGTCTCAGAGGTCCTGATCAAACACAGGGACATGTAATCAGCGCTCGCTCCGGGAAGGCCTTTTATGGCCCCTTCTTATTAGATGTGTTTGTCCAGCTTTAAAATTCTTGGGATCATAAAAGGTCTCGCATATCCCCATATAACATTCCCTCCCCCCCTCAAAGATTGATTGTTGTTTCCCTTTTTTTCAGAAGTCACAAGCGGTAGAATCCAAATTTCTTGGAAGAGGTAGTGGCAAGATGCGATTATTCAAGTGTGATGTGCAAAATAATAATTGAGATAGAACTGAGCTGTTTATCCTTTGGTTTTTTCGAAATATTTCCAGTTGATAGTATGGAGCAGATTTCGATTAATTCGAAAATTTCATTTTTTTGTTGAGAATTCGAAAATTTTCTCTGCTTTCATGATTTTTATGTTAATATAATATGAAGATATCGCTTATAATTCGAATTTTATTTTTTATTTTGGTTAATTCCAAGTAAAAACTGAAAAAAAAAAACATAGACTTTTATTTTTGAACGTTTTGTTAGTAAAATATTCATAATGACGAAGTAATTTTTTAAAACCTTTAAACCAACAATGCTTAACTTTTTATTTATTTTATTTTTTTTACAAAAAAAAGTGTTTTTAATAACTGCATATAATAAAAGGAAGACTATTTAAAAAATTTTAAAAGATTTTTTTCGGGCATTTTTTTAAATCAAAATTTATTAAATAGTTACATTATAAATTTTAAACAATACCCCAATGATATAAATCATATTATAATAATTATGCAATAAAAATGTCTCTTTTTACGAATTTTTTTACGCAGCAAAAAAAAAGTATTTTGATTATATTTTTAATGATAGAGCTACTCACACAACAACCGTCCTGATATCCCCCCCCCCAAGTTTTCAGTTGAAATCTAATTCTAGTACAGCTATTATAATATTATAAGCTATCGGTATTTTTATCAAAAAGCATTTAAAAAGGGATTTCTAAACATTCATTGTTATGCTTTGGAACAGTCATTTGAAGCTTATAAATGGAAATAAAAACATGTAGCCAAATGGCTGCACGATCCACAGAAAGGATAATTCGCTCGATGTTTTTCCTGTTGTATAATGCATTCAACAACAACAAAATTATTGATGCTTTATTTATCAAAATAATTCATTATTTACTTTTTTAAATATGAATTATTCATTAAAATTTGCATTTATTATAATTCTTGCCATTTTCTTATTCTGTATTTTTCTCAATTCATATTTTTGTTTTGATTCATCAATTTTGAATTCGCTAACTTCCTCTATCACATAACTGATCGTTTGATGATTGATAAGCATGTTTTAGATTAAATGTATGCTTTGAAAATTCAATTCAGCTAGAAGGTTTCAATATAAGAATCGGAATCATTTTAACTAGTTTTGCTAACAAAACTGCTGACAAATAAACTATTGTGATATTTAAAAATGTGCAGAGCATTCAATGTAAAGAAAATTTTCTCGCTATATTTATATTCTCAAATATGTTTCTCAATAGTATATTTATTTCTTTTTTGAACATACTAAAATATAACTGTTTATAAATCATCTGCTTCTTATATGATAAAATTTATTGCCAAACTTGAAGAATATGTCTAAATTCTTTTCATAGTAACTTTCATGGCTATTCCGTGTGCTTAATATTTTGTTTATTAACACTTGTTAAAAGTTTGCAGAGCTGTTAAAAATCACTGAAGAAAAGAATCGAAACGATATAAACTATATAAATAACTTATGTACTTTTGTCCAGTATTCAAAGGATAAGCACCATCTGCTTTTAAATACCGTTTACTTATTTCTTTAATAGTATTGATTGAATGATTGCTATGGTTAAAAATCCATTAACTTGGATGTAAGAAATAATTAGCAGGTGAATTCTTTCTTTTTTTTAAATTTTTCTTTTATATGATAATCCTTATAGGCTGGGTACTAACTATAAATTTTGATAAGCTCTGTACGACAATGTGATAAGAAAATCTTCAAAATGATCTGTAAGACGAATCTTTGGACCATTTTTAATTTTAAAATCGAATTAAAATCTTAAATTATTTTTTTAGGGCTTCATCTATTATCCAATAAGCAACAGCATGAAAACTCAGAAAGTTCCAAATTTGAACTATAAAGAGTTATGAGAGATATATTTATTATGCATATCGTATCCTTATGTTAATATAATGCATTTAACTAGAGAAATTTTTTTCCAAAATTTTCTCGCATACTCTCTAATAAACTTATTATGTCAGAGAATGCCTCACATGGCATTGGTGTACAGTTGTTACGAACTATTAATTTTTTGATTAGAATTCTTACTGGATCTATCGTGTCATCCTTAGTGAGTTATTTGGCGATTCACTCCTGGCATGCAGTTAATATTATCCAAAAATCGAATTTCTGTTTTTAACTTGTTTTTTGCAACACATTGAAACCAAAATTTGACACACAACAAAACTTGCAGTCGTAAAATCCCATACCAAATGTGATATAATTAACTAATTTCGTCTTTGAACTATCACGTTAACATGTTTCTGAAAATACTGACCGACAGACGGTCAATCTCCTGTTGTATTTGGCTTGAAATAAGAAAGGAATCTAGACTATTGATGTTCATCCTGTGTATCGAATTTCATCTAACTAGCTCTCTTCGTTTTGTAGTTGTCGTGTCCAAATATGTGTTTTTCGAATTCAGGAAGGCCTAAAGCGTTGGGAATTCTTCAAAATCTCGAGTTCGAATTTTTTGAAGATCATTATACTTTCTCTATACAAATATACCAGGAAGTATAACATATACGAGTAATAATAATAATAATGGGAAAGATTTCATTTCCCATTCTTATCATTACATTC
>JAPMOR010101948.1:13334-54297 GCA_026543865.1 Argiope aurantia | reverse complement strand
TTCAATTATTTACAATACAAAAAATGTTATTCTTACTTTAATCTGAATAACAAACACAGTGATGAAGTGGTTGTAATTTCTCACCTTCCTGACAAGTCATTATTCTTGTACTGGGAACCAATCAAATGTTAATAAATGCTAGCAGAAGCTGACATCATGTTTAAATATGAAACAAGTCATTATTAAGCTTTTTTCTGTAGAAGGAAGTCTGTTCTTTATGTAATCAAACTGCAAGTTAGAAATTTGTTAAACTTTTTAATATATAGTTTGAATTTTTGTAAATATTTCTAATATTTAATCAAGAAGCAATGACATCAAATAAAAGAATAGATTGGACACCTAGAAAGAGATTATTGTGTTACATGAATGTGATCTTTCCTATGCTGAAATTGCAAGATAGGTGAGTGGTTCATTGACTATATCTGGAGTACGAAAGTTTTGTTTACGATATCAGGAAATAAATTCAATAAAAAAATAAAGCAGAAAATAGCTGAAAAAGGTGAACCACATCTGTTGATGACAGAAGAATAAAAAGGCTATGTCTCCAAGATAGAAGAATGTCATCAGAAGTCAATTGAATGATGCTGGCCTTTATGTCAGTTCAAGAACAATCAGGAGAAGGTTATTATATGTTGTACTAAGAGGTAGAATTCAACGAAAAAATCCTTATATCAATTTACAGCAACATATAAAAAGGTTACAATGGTCAAAATAATGCATTAATTGGACAGATAATCAGTGGTTACAAGTTATACGGAGTGATGAAACAAATATATTGTTATTTGGCGAAAGTGTGTAAGGCATAGAATAGGCGAAGAGCTACATCCTGACTGCATTTAGGAAACTATGAAGAAACTCAATTGATGTTATGATTTGGTAATGCATGTTAGCAGACGGTGTTGGTCTCCTTCATGTTATCGATGGGACATTAAATGCAAGAAAATACATTGACACTATTCAAGAACCAAAACTTGCACCTTCTATCAGTGATTTCCTTGCTAATAACGCATTATTTATTTTTCTGCAGGATTCATTTCTTTGTCACAAATCAAAAATATCGATAGCGTGGTTTAGTACAAAGAGCATTGAATTCCTGACCTCAAAATTATTGAGAATTTATGGCACCGTTTAAAAACTCTTGTACATATGAAGCAATCATCAAATAAAAGAGAATAAATTGAGGCTATAGTTTTTTCCTGGCATCATGCAATAACGAAGAAAGAGTTCCGAACTCTCCTCAGCTCAATGAAACATCAGTGTCAAGCTCTAATAAAAAAAAAAAAAAGGTTACCCTACTAAGTATTCATAACTCACTGCAGTTATCAGCATCTAATATATCTCGATAATTATTGCCGCTCAACTTTTTTTGTATTGCAAATATTTGAATTTTGCTTTTTGTATTGAACTCAGCATTATATTCTCTTTAAAATGATATTTGAGAATTTGCATTTTGTGAAACGTTACATTTTCTATGAGCTTACAAAGTTAGAAAACATAGAAAGAAAGTTAGAAAACGTGTGTGTGTGTGTGTGTGCGTGCGTGCGTGCGTGCGTGCGTGCGCGCGTGTGTGTGTGTGTGTGTGTGTGTGTGTGTGTGTGTGTGTGTGTGGAAAGAGAGAGAGCTAGAGAGAATTTTTACTGGAATCAGAATAGTGTTATAATTATATACCTGCATACAAGATGTTTCACAATCATATCATCACTGAATTATGTAATTATGTTGAAATACTACAGATGTCAATTATTTATTTATAGTGCCATTCCTTCCCTCACTATCAATTAGGGAGCGCATGCTAACACGTTAACAGAAGTCAATTTTTCTCATGTGCACATAAAGTACTCGTGAGTGCATTTTGATTTTAAATTTTGTAAATAGAATACACCAGTTTTAAATTAGATGCATTTATAGATTGATGATTCCGACGATATGCCAGATTACCTGTTCAGCATATTTTAAGTAGTTGGAGAAAGCATCGATATGTCATCAATAAGTGCAGCGACATATGACCTAGAGAATACGTTAAGTGTCAGTGCGATCGAAAAAAGCGAAGTAAATGTCAAAAATTAACTTCTGAAACAGGTTTTTCATTTTTATATGATATATTTTTATATGATATACAATTTAGCACTTGCTATATTTTCCATTTTCAATTCTTCTATTTTATTATTTATATTTATTCCGTGTTTTACATAGACGAATAGTCTACATGGTGGCATATGGCGCCAAGTTGTAATTTTTTAAGAAGGGTAAGTCAAATGTGTTTATCTTCTTTCTTAATTTTTTATATTAGTTTAGAGAGTTTTGACAGGTTTGGCTAGAATTTCTCCGCATTCCCGTGAAAGCTGGTATCCGATTCTTCTGTTTACTTTTTTTATCATTTAAAAATGATTGGACAGGGTTTTTTTATAATACTTAGTGTCCAGTTTCTCGCCAAGTACGACAGAATCATGCCAACTTTCCAAAAATCCATTATTTTATATGACTACAAGATGTGGTAATATAGACTTTTATAGAAGAATAAAAAATTGCCAAGATTACCTATATTTGGTGAAAAAAATCGCGAGCAAAAAATTCAACTTTGGAAAAAATATCTTAAGCAGACCTAAATTTTATTCTTTGGTAAACATTTTGCAATAAAGTTTGAGTAATATTTCTTTTTTTTTTTGGGGGGGGGGTATAAATATTTGATCCAAAATACCTCTGCTGCAACTACAATAGAATTTAGCGTACTTTTTAAAACTGTAATTCTTCAGCGTTGCAAATTAAATTTTTTCTATTTTATCTATTTAAAACTTTTTTCTCTTTTGCCAACATATAAAATAAACTTGCTTTAAATTTAATTGTATTTCATAAAATGCCAAAACGTTGACTTATTCTTTGAAAGAAATTGCAATTACTTATCCTCACGTCTTTAATTTTTCATTAATAAACAAGAAATTTTACTTCTAGGATATTTTTTGCAGTAGTATATATCCTTTTAGTAGTAGGAAATCCTTTTTATTTAAATACTTTTTTAAATACGATTGAAGGAACTGAAAATGTATGTCCTTACTTCTAGACAGAAGTAAATCAATTCATAATAATATTGCTTAGTAGGAATTAAATAAGCAATGCCATAACAATCGCTGTATTTTAATAAGAAATTCATCTGCATATTATATGTATTAAATGGTGACAATTCAAACAGATAATATGTGGAAATATATGATTGATTTACCTATTTCCAATATTTAAAATTTAAAGTCAGACTTCAGAGTATGGCACAGTTCCGTCACAGAGATCCCAGCACTTCTACTAATCATCAGGCGAGCTTAACTGTGTTACAACTTATATCGAATTCAAGTTTTACATCAGTACCATGGTCTCAACTTAACAACCAGCCTGCATTGATGATCATATCCATATCTTCTTTATTTTTATAAAAATTATCACTATTTTTTATTTCAATCAAAAATTTCCTTTATATACCTTCTTGCTGAATTTTTCCTTTTACATCTATCCTATAATAGAATAATTTTGAAAAAGGAATATTTATTTTAAATTTTCGAACATCATGCAATACAATAACTAATGCAACAAAGCCAATACATAAAAATATGCCTGTACAGCTTATGCAAGTACTTATTATTTTTTTATTCAATCGAATTAGTTTTGCCCAGAACATCTAGATAAATGTCACAGAAAATTAAATTTTCTGGAATATATAGAAAGATCTATAATTTTCAAAAATTGATATAATGTTGTATGCAATACCCTAAATAAGAGGTTCCAAGATCTTTTTTTTTAAAAATCAAATCAATAACTATTCACTTCATCCTAGGTGCAATGAATTTTGTCAAAGACGAATTACACATTCTTTCTATAAAAGATTCTATGTACCAACCAGTGAGAGTTGTCTCCCCAAAACTTTCTTGCAGATTCTCTAATAAAAACGTTATCTACCACCAATCACAAAAAATTGTGGGCCTCCGGTAAAACAGAGACGCTAGACATGTTATTAGCGTATAATAGTTACGAAATATTAACTTTTGACGTAAATTTACGGAATCTGTCTCCAATTTCTGTGACACGTCAGGGGCTCACCTTCTTTAGGTGGGTACGGGTGTCCCAATCCCGAGGTACCCAGGGATCTTTACTCTTTCTTCTCTCTTACTACTCTCCCCTATCCCTTTTCTCTTCTTTTCCCCCTTCTCTCTTTAAATCCCTCCTTTCCCTTCTGTTTTCTTCATTCTTCCATCCCTCGAGTGTAAGAGAGGCAGCTCTCCATGAGATGCTAGAATCAAACAGAGCGACGTCAGCTTCTCATGGACAGTCAAAAACCCCACGTGTTTGCCGTACGTGGCGACCCTTTAGACGGGTGGTACATTTCCGTCCCTGATGTATCAATCGGCTGGTATCCCAGACATTTGACTGGGCTGCTCAAGAGGATTAAGCGAAGGGGTCACTTCTTGGGCTTGGCGTTAAGGGTGGTTACTGTCCCCGGGGGTGACTCCCAGCGTATAGGTTCCGGCTAGCACCATGGTAAGCGCAGAGGCTGGGAATGTCTAGAGCCAGTGACTGCCATCCCTTGTTGGGTTCTGTGGTGGGCGGTGCCGTCGAGAACCGAACTTTTATCTGTCTCTTATGGGTTTTTTTACTTCTGACACTGAACCGTTATCTGAAATTGCTCGTTTTATTATTCTCTCCATTCCTGATGGAAAACTTTCTGAATTGTCTCCTTTTGCCGTTGAAAAAGCTTTGAAAGGTATTGGCGGTAGTCTAAAGTCAGTCAAGAAACTTCGGTCGGGCGACTTATTGATTGAAACAACTTCTGCTCTTCAAACCAAATCCTTTTTGCAAGCCAAATCATTTTTAAATCATTCCGTTTCTGTAACACTTCACCGGACACTTAATTCCTGCCGTGGTGCAATAGCTGAAAAGGAACTCTTGAATTCTCCTGAAAGTGAAATTCTTCATGGCCTTGCCAGTCAAGGTGTAATTGCAGTGAAACGCATTTTTATGAAAAAAGGAAATGCTCTGGTTGCCACTAATAGTATTATCTTAACTTTTAATACAACAAAATTACCATCCAGTATTAAAGCAGGCTACTTAAACTGCAAAGTACGCCTTTATATACCTAATCCTATCAGGTGCTATAACTGCCAACGTTTCGGTCATTCCAAGACGGCTTGTAGAGGGACACAGACCTGTTCTAGATGTGTAACTGCTGGCCATCAAGCTAATGATTGCACTGCAGACCTGCAATGTGTAAATTGTAAACAACCACATCAATCCGACTCCCGAGACTGTTCACAATGGAAATTAGAAAAGAAAATCCAAGAACTTAAAATGAAGAAAAACGTACCATACTTTGAAGCTAAAAAGCTGTTGACACCTGAACAAAGACCACTTTCTTATAGCAATGCAGTGAAATCAGTAACTTCCTCAAGTATACTGACTGACGAAAGCATTACAAAAATAATCCCCCCCCCATTATCTAAATTAAAACAGATAGCACTCAAAAATACTTCTGCATCCATTGAAACTGGGAAATCTAAACCAAACACCAAGCAGAAAGTTGAGACTAAGAAAGCAAACAAAAAATCTGACCAAATTAAACAAGCTAAAGAAACAAAAGCCGATAAACGTACTAGAATTTTAACAGAGCGTAGAGCCCAAAACGAAGTCTTCAACAAAATATTCCTTAACACAAGAAGACTTCTTAAAAGAATAGAAAAAAATTAAAGACAAAGACTCGGACAGTGATCGTCCCTTCAGTGTTCACTTGTCTGACGAAGAAATGTCCTTTAGTGACTCGAACGAATCAGTATCCTCTAAGAAACTATAAAGCAGTTTTTCTCCTTCCACCTCCCCCCCTTTAATGGCAGACTTTCTTTCCTGGAATTGTCGTGGACTAAAAAATAAAATTTCAGACTTAAAATATCTCATCAATACCTATGCACCAGTTTGTGTCGCTTTACAGGAGACCCATCTGAAACTGGGCGATAATATCCATATTTCAAACTACACTGCATCTTGCAAAAATCATATAAATGATAGAGCTACAGGTGGAGTTGCACTGCTTATTGCAAGCCGCCACCCGTCCACTCCGTTGAATTTAAACACAAATTTACAGGCTATTGCTGTTCGAATACATTTAAAATCCCTGATAACCATATGTAATTTATATTTACCTCCTAATGAATACATCAATCAAACCGATTTAAATTCTTTAATTCAACAACTTCCTTCTCCGTTTCTTATCATCGGAGATTTTAATGGCCATAGCCTCATTTGGGGAAATTCTGACACCAATGCAAGAAGTTTACAGATTGAAAAGCTTTTACAGGATCACAATCTATGCCTTCTAAATACAGATGAACTAACCTATTTCCACCAGCCTACAAGATCCTTCCATGCAATCGACCTTGCTATTTGTTCTCCATCAATCTTGCCATTTCTTAATTTGACTGTAGACAAGTATCTTCACAACAGTGGCCATTTTCCTCTGATTATAACTGATAATAGACATAACCATCATAATTATTATCAACCATATTCACAGCGGCTGACTGGAATATATTCTCTGTTCTTTCAAAAATAAGTAAAATTATGGTAAAAAATTATTCTATTGATCAAGCATTAGACTTAATTACCCAAACTATAATCCATGCTGCAAATGCGTCCATCCCGCAGACTAAATGCACTAGAAGGAAGCAAAGTAAACCATGGTTGAATAGTGACTGTCAACAAGCCCGTAAGAAACAGAGGAAAGCATGGAACAACTTTCGAAGATATCCCACAACCGAAAATTTAATTGCATACAAAAGAGCCAAAGCAGAGTCTCGATGTATTCAACGATATAGTCGTAGAATGTTGTGGCAAAAATTTGTTTCAGCCTTAAAAGTTCCTATTTCAAGCCCAGAACTTTGGCAAAAAGTTAAAAAAAGCTACAGGCACTCCTTTTTCTAATACTGTGCCAATATTAAATGTTAATAATCAGATTATATCAAATTTAAAAGATATAGAAAATACAATAGCTTCTACTTGAGCAAGTACATCCTCCAGTGAAAATTATAATCCACATTTTTTGAATTTCAAAAAACTTTGAGAACAAAAAATTGAATTTTGAGTCTCAATCTGATTTACCTTACAATAGAAATTTTACATTTCAAGAACTTCAGTTTGCTTTATCAAATGTTCATAAATCTTCTCCTGGCCCAGATAACATCAGCTATGCAATGATCCAGCATCTAACTTACGAATTGCAGAAAAACTTGTTGTATCTCTTTAATCGAATTTGGAAGGAACAATATTTCCCATCTTCTTGGCAACAGGCAATAATTATTCCTCTCTTAAAGCCCAATAAAGATTCCACGAATCCTTTGGACTATCGCCCAATAGTTTTAACAAACTGTCTCTGCAAACTCTTAGAAAAAATGATTAACCGAGAAAAAAACAAAATTCTTAGTCAATTCCAAAGTGGCTTTAGAAAGGGAAGATCAACTTTAGACAATATTTTAAGTTTAGAAAACGATATTCGTTCTGCTTTTTTACAGAGGAAACACTTGGCGGCCATCTTTTTCGATATCGAAAAAGCCTACGATCGCACATGGAGATATGGATGGCATTCTGAAAGATCTCCACGACTTTAATCTACGAGGAAACTTGCCAATTTTTATTAAAAACTTTTTACGATTGAGACAGTTTAAAGTTAAACTAGGACATGAATTTTCTGATATTTTTACCCAAGAAGGTGTCCCACAGGGCAGTGTTTTAAGTGTCACACTTTTCATTATAAAGATTAATAGTATTTTAAACCAGCTTCCACTATATGTCAAAGGATACCTAGGTCGTATGACCTAGACATTTTTTGTAAGGGAAATCATGTGTTTTATAGAGACAACTGCAAATGGCTGTGAATAAAATTAAACAATGGTCAGATTTAAATGGTTTCACTTTCTCAACGGTAAAAACAGCGGGAGTAGAAGAGAAAGAGAATCGGAAGAGAAATATTCATCCAGACCCTGAAATTATTCTATATGGTCCACATCTTTCGACAAAAAGTTGATGTTTCAATCCCACCTAACTTTTTTACGAAAACAATGTGAGAGGGCTTTAAATATCTTGAAAGTTCTTTCTAATACATCTTGGGGAGCTGACAGAACTTCATTGCTAAGAATTTATAGAGCTACCATACTTCCAAAAATAGATTATGGGTGCGCAATCTATGGCTCAGCTAGGAAAAGCGTACTGAAAAAAATTGACCCTGTTCACCATGCAGCTCTTAGAATATATTCTGGAGCTTTCCGCACCTCTCCAGTTAAAAGTTTTTATGTTGAGTGTTATGAACCAGATTTACACCTTAGAAGACAAATGCTTTCTTTACATTATTATTTTAGAATTCAGTCTCATCCTTGCTATCCATATTACGATTTTAAACTTCGACCTTTTCTCCTTCGTTTGCAAGAAGCTAGAAAGAACTTTGAACCTATATTTTTAACCAGGGCTCGCACTATTTCATCAGAACTTGATATGAACCATCTAGAATAATCCCCACATCCATTTAACAGTATCCCCCCCCCATGAAGAATCCATACCTTTTCCTTAATCCTTTTGAAAACTTTAACAAATCGGACACAGCATATTGTTTATCAAAAATTATTCCACGAACACAGGTCTCATTATCAGTCTTTCATTCCTGTTTACACTGACGGATCTAAGACATCTACCCATGCCTCATTTGCTGTGTTTTTCCAGATAAAATGTCATGTTTTCAACTTCCTTCATGTTGCTCCATTTTTACTGCCGAGACCACTGCAGTTTTGCATGCTTTATTAGAAATTTTAAATAGACGTAGTGGAAGCTATATTATTTACATTGATTCTTTAAGTGTTTTACAGCCCTTAAAATCGCTCCAAAATCATGCTCATCCAAATATTTTAAAGATTTTAGACCTATTTTATAAGATTATCTCTTGTGGCTTTACAGTCTTATTCTTTTGGATACCATCCCATTTGGGAATCTGTGGGAATGAGCAGGCTGATAAGAGTGCCAAATCCGCAACTCGTTTTTTAGAAACACCCATACCTGCATGCGATTTGAAGAAACAGGCAAAAATCTGTCTTTACAAAAATTGGTAAATTCAGTAGGATTCGGAAACTCTAAACAAACTTCATACTTGCAAGCCTATCATAGAAAACTGGCCTTCTTTGAATTATCGAAAACATGACATGAGTTTTAACTCGTCTGAGAATCGGTCACACTAGATTCACACATAGACATCTGTTATTAAATGATCAATTGCCAACATGCCCACATTGTGACTGTGGAATAACAGTTTATCATATCCTTGTTGAATGCCCTTATTTTACTTCAAAACAACAGCGGTGATTTTGCCCTTGTTGCTTGGTAGAGATCCACATGGAAACCTTTTTGTCTTTTTAAAATCTATAATAAAATCTATATATTCCTTAATTTGAACTTACCATTTTGGCTTCGTTTTGAATTTTTGTAATTTATCATCGTTTTACCAATGTTTTTATATCACTTTTATAGAAACTGTTTTTATTAAACTTTGAATTAGAAATAAACTTGTTTGGCGCAGTATAATCTTCATATTGGTTCTTGTGCCATAAAACATCAAATCAAACCAAACCAAATATAGAATCTATCGTGTGGTTCTTGGCATTTATCAGGTGATAAATCACTAGCATACAGTTAACAGTATCCAAAAAATCGAATTTGTGTTTTAGAGCGTTTTACTCAACCTATCAAAATCATAATTAGACACAAAACTACATTTGTAGTCACAAAATCACATATCAAATATGATATATGCAAGTCCCTGCATTTTTGAGTTATTGTATTTGCACATTTCTGAAAGTACAGACGGCCGACCCCTTGTCAGATTTGGCTCGAGATTTGATAGATGTCTACACTATAGATGTAAAACCTGTGAAGCAAATTATTTCTTTCAAGCTCTTTAAGTTTAGAAGTTTTGAATTTCTTTCGTAATCGTTAGCCAGACAGGCAGACTTCTATAGAGTGGATTTCATTCAAAATTTGATAGAAATCAACAAACCAAATTTCGACCGTCTAGCTCACAGAGGTTTTGAGCTATCTTTATCACAGATAAACATAATACAAAAAATGTGTTATTCAAATTCATGAAAGTCTAAAATGTGCTTATTCGTCAACATTTTGAATTCGAATTAAAATACTTTCTCTGTATTTCGTATAACAGAAAGTAAAAAGAAGGCCTTGAGAATAAAAACATTACAAATGAATTTCCAAAATAAATAAATAAACATTGCAGCTTACAAACCAAATGGCTTGTAAACCATTAGTAAGTCATGACCCATTGTTTGGAAACCACTGCTCTAAATTGTACCAAAATGAAATATTATTAAGCATTCAGAAATGATCTCGAATTCTCTATATTGTTCTAGAAATTTTTAGGAAGTTATACAAATTTCTAAACAGTAATGATAGCTAGAAAAATTTCAAGAATGGGACCTTCCCAAAATATCCAGAATTTTAACCCTTTATAATATTTTAAAGAGTCTCAGCAGTACTATATTGTTATTATGTATAAATTGCCTCAAACTCAATCAGAATCCATCCTACGGTTTAGAAGTTGAAGAATATACATACAATGACTTCTATTTATATTAGAATGAGAATATTATGGATTATTAAACTTCGTACAATTATATAGCAAGTAACATTCTCCATACTATCAACCTGATTCCTCACTAATGAAAAATATTCCTGCAAGTGCAAAATTATTTTGAGGCCTTTCTCGGCACTGTGATGTATGTTAAATAGATTTTGAGGCCCTCCAGGATTCCGAAGCAAGAGGTGAGCACAAGCTAGTAGTTGCACGAAATACTGCAACTGATAATTTCCAGAAATAAAATAAAGTTGCTTCCTTGGACATCAGAAACTAAATATTTTATTAAAACATATTCAAATTCTAAGAATAAAGTCTTAGTTTAAATCTAGGAAATTAACAAAACAAACAAACTGAGGAGCTTTATATACGTATGCAAATTTTAATAATATATTAAATTATAATTAATTTGTATATTTAAAAAAATGTCAAAAATTCATAAACAAAACAAAAAATGTAATTCGGCCTGCACCAAAACAATTGAATATCTCCTCGTAATTAACTTAATTATAATTAATTTAGGAATTGATTAAATTATATATCAAGTATGAGGCGTACTCGGAAAGTAGGTACCGTTTAATGGTACTGCTGCTGTAACGCTGCGATTGGCGTTACGCGCATACGCACTAGTCTTCCTTGTTCACTGACTCTCAACTGTAATTTTGGTTGTTATACTTTGTGCTTTCAGTTTGCTGTACACATTTAAAATGTTTATGATAATTACTGATCCCATCGACTGTGAGATTCGTTCTGTAATTCGATTTCTGAACGCAAAGAATGTGAAATCGGTTGAAATCTATCGCCAAGTTAAAGATATTTACGGTGAAGACACAATGAGTGATGGAATGGTGAGAAAATGGGTTAGAATGTTTAATGACGGTCGAACTTCATTAAACAGTGGGCGGCCTTCTGTTGTCAAAAATGAGCTGGTAAGCAAAATTGATTTTAAAAAAAATCAATAAGAATAAACGTTTCACAATGACAACGCTTTCAGACGAATTTCCGAAACTTTCACGTAAACTGTTTTGTACGAAATTATTACAGACCGCTTAAGTTATCACAATGTGTATTCCCGAAGGGTTGGCGGGAAGTTTCTATGAAGAAGGTATAGAAAAGATGATAACCCGCTGTGACAAATGTTAGAACATTGGTGGACGCTATGTATAAAAATAGTTTAAAGTATGCTCTTTCATAAAAAAAAAAAAAAAATTGGCTTGGAAAAAAAATTCTTTTCAAAACGGTACTTACTTTCCCAATACGCCTCGTATTAATATTATATTCACATATATATAACATGTAATAAACAGATATTCATTTGTTGACATCTTTTCATTCATATTTTTATAAATAAATTGAACATGCATATCTAGAGATGAAATATGGATAGTTTATTAACAAACTATATTATACAATGAATATTTCTGCATGAAGCAAACCGGAACATTAGTCGTCTGTACAGTTGATGCTTGGCTAGAATTAAAAAATAGAGAGAAACATAAATTACGGTTGCGGCTGATGCCCAGGGGGCTGCTGCGGCATGGGATAGCCAGGCAGTTGATTTGTTGCAGATGGAGGTGGATAAGGATAAGGCATATACATCTGTGAATTGGGTGGTGGAGGTGGAGGATAAGACGGATACTGAGGTTGTACCGCATGTGGTGCAACGGTGTACAGCGGATAGTTGCCAGTATAGGCGGCATAAGGCACGGTGTAGCCAGTCGCTTGGGGATTGGGTAGCTGGCCCACATTGTATGGCAGTGGCTGTACCGTCTGCTGCTGTAGCTGCTGGTAAGGATCTGCTGCCACCGTCTGTGGAGGGATAGTTACAACAGGTGTAACACTTGTTGTTTTCGGTTTGCCAGGTGGTGGAGGTGGAGGAGGTGGTGACCTTGGTGGAGGGGGCGGCGGTGGTGGTGGCGAAGCTGCACGTTCCGCCGCCTTGCGTAGGTGTTTCACTTTCACCTTGTGCCTACGCTCCTTAGGTGGAGGCGGTGGTGGAGGTGGGGAGATGTTGCCAACAAACAAGTCCTTAGTGGGCGGGATACCATCAGCAAAGGTCACAGTCTTCTTGGGCTGAGAATCAGATTCACGGGATGGCATCACTAAGATTCCAGCCTTAGGAGCTCCCAAAGTTATAGAAGATGTTGAAGATGCAGCAGCTATCAGTGAGGAATTGGTTACTTTACGATGCTCAGACTTTTTCCGCTTCTCTTGAGAGCGCCGTCCCTCCTTCTTGGAGGATTCCCCTGATGAGGAAACTGCTTCCACAGAATCCAAATTTCCAGGTGCTGAGACGTCCACCACAGAGCTGCTGACAGCCTTATCTTGAGGTGACACAATTCCCTTCCGACCTTCACTTTTGAAACTTGCTTCAAGAATAGCAGTATTCATACTCATGAATTGAGACAAAATTTTGGACATGTCACTATTTTGGAATGCTTGGAGGTGAGCAAGGTTTGCTTCAGGGATTGAAGCACTATCTTTAGTATTTGAAAGGCCTGAGGCTTTCCTGTGCATTTGTTGAACATATTCTATATAGGTTTTAGATATATTATATGCTTCTAGAGACAAGGGATTATTCAAAATACTTGCAATTTCAGAACGAGCTTCACTGATTGCAGCAGAGTTTTCAGAAACCGATGGAAATTCACTGATGTCGGAAATTTTTGTATTTGTATCTCCTGAAAATAATTCAGATTTTAACTGACTCTGTATTGATATCTCTTTATTGATTTCAGATGTACTTGGTACTGAGTCTAGTATAGACTGGTTACTTGTTTCAGCTTGCAACTGTAAATCTATTGACTGACTAGATTGGGAGGTATCATCAACAGTAGTGCATAAATCTACTTTTGAGCATGGAATGACTGCATCTGAAATGGTTGTAATAAGATTTGATAAAGATTCTGAAGTTTCTTTGGAGCTGAAATCCTTATTAATTTCTAAAGAAACAGCTTTCTTTTCATAAGTACTTTTATCTAAATTTTGCAAAATATCTAAAACATTATCAGCTGTTATTTGAACAGAATTCTTAAATGTTCCAACAGGGTATGAAATGGGTGCTTTTGCTGTTGTTTCTAACACAGACTTTAAACCTAGCACTTCATTTAACTCAGGTTTTACATTATGCTTAAGGTCTGGATCAACTTCATTAGCCAGATTATGAATTTTATTTTCCAATTCCTTAAATGAGTCTAATATCCCTTTTCCTTTATTATTTTGATCTAATTCTTTGTGCACATTCAGTAAATTACTTGACTTTTCAAAACCGGGAACTACATTTTCAGAATCAACAACCTTTTGGGACACTTCACTGATTAAGACTAATGGAGAATCTATAACTTCTTTAGAGGTAATGCTTGTTTCTGCTAAAATTACATTTTGATTTTCACTCTGAGTATACATTGTCAATTTCTCTGCACCCTCAGTGTTTATATTATTTAGTTCTTTAGTAGCAGATATGTCATCCCTATCTGTACAACTTGGAAGCACAGAATAAGAATCCTTAGGTACTGCTTCAACAATTTTACTTTTTGGAATTTCTTTAGTAAGAATAACTGAGGCCTCTAAAGAATCATCTGTAAAAGATTCCTTTTCTGATTTAAGCAAATTTGGAGAATCGCAAACATTATCTTCCACAGTTAAAACCGTTTCCGTTCTTGAATTGCTTGATTGCATAATTTCATTCATTTGTAAATTTGTTGCATGACCAAAGAGTTTTGATTCTGATTCATTCATATTTAACAGCTTCAAAAATTCATCATATTCTGAATCTAGATCGCTTGAACGAGCACCATCACTTTCCACAGAAACATTAAGATTTGCATCGTGGTCTTTTTCATCCAAGATCTCATTCTGATTAGATTTAGACTTAGAAGATTCAGAATTAATCAAATGGGATGTATTATCTTTAGACGGCAAGTTCGAAAGTTCGATAATATCAATATTTACCCCAGAATCTTCGTATGGTACAGAGTTTGTGATGATTTTTTCTGAAGATGCAAGATGAGGTGATTCATTGTTTAAAGGTGTATTAATTTGTGGACTTTTCTGAAGAGCTTGCGATATTTCAGCTGTATCATTTTCAGCACACTTCTGAGGAGCTTGTGATGCAGCATTTTCAGATACTAGAATTGGCTGAATGGAGTTTTCAGGAAGAGAAGAAATACTGGTTTCGTTCAAATTAGAAGACACTGATTCAAAATGTTCCACAGCAATCTCATCTTTTGGCGATTGATTCTTGGTCTTAATATCTTCTTGATTTAGTACAAGCTCATTCTGATCATCCTGTTCTTCGACAGAAAGAGAATTTTGAATAGGTGATTGACTCCAATCCATACCAGAACTGCCACCTTCTGAGTCAGTATCCCACTTGGATTTGATTTTTATTGGTAAGGATGAATCTGCCTTAGATTTATCTTCTTTCTCAGCAGAAGAAGATGTATTCGAAACTGACTCTGATTTCATAGATTTAACAACTAACTTCACAGATGAGTGGCTGGATTGATTGTCTTTTACCTTCGATATGTTTGATTTGCGCTTTGGAGGAGGTGGAGATGGATCAGGTGTGGATTTTGAATGTCGTTTGTTTGTTTTGATGGGAGGACTTTCAGTTCGACCATAAGACATTTTTAATGCATCTAAAGCTGTCATATTTTCTGTTTCTACATCAGAATTATCAATATTAGAATCTGATGCCTGAGTAGTAGCTTTTTCTTCATAAATACATACAAAATCTCCACACCTTCGATTACAGCAATATGCAATAGATGGTTGTGCACGAGTGTATCTCATAATATCTTTGTATGGCCTTTGTTCTTGAACAGGATTTTCTCTATTATGTTTAGATTTTGTTTTTTTAGATTTAATGTGAACTTCTTTCTTTTCAGAATCCTCCACTGCATTATGCTTGCGCCTTTTAGATTTTGATTTTCTATCAGCTGATATTGTAGCAGGACTGCCTTCCTTATTATTTAAGTTAGATTCCTCAACTTCGTCCATCTTAGGTGTAGCAGTTGGTTCTTCATCAATCAAATCTTTATCTGTTTTGGACAATTTTTCAGAAATAGAAGATTCTAAAGTTTTTTCCAATGATGAAACATCCAGAGAAAGACATTTTGATTTCTCAAATTCTTCATTTGGTGAAATATCTGATGATTCTTTATCATCCATCTTCAATTTATCTTTACCAACTTCCTTCCAGTTCTCAGGAACAATGTTTTGTTCATTTTTTTGTTCTTCACATTTAGAATGTTCCATCATTTTAACTTCCAGAGGAGGTGATAATGATTTTTCTATTATCTTCTCCTTTACATTTTGATTTGTAACTGCCTGCTCAGCTACTATTTTTCCTGGTCCACTTATATCCTGGAGAACACTACTTTCTTTGCACTTTGTTTTTTTAGTATCCTTCTTCTTCTTCTTCTTCTTCTGTTTCTTTGCCCTTTTTTCTTGTTCATCACTGCTGCTACTGGAGCTGCTACTAGAAGAGCTACGAGAATCACTATTTTCACTTTCAGAACTGCTGCTCTCAGAACTATCTTCACTGCTCTCACTAGAATCACTAGTACTAGAACTACTGGAAGTACTTTTCTTGTGATGTTTTTTCTTTTTAGAAAACATGGCTTTATACATTGCTTTAATAGCATCTGCAAATTTCCTGTCGTTTATATCTAAACCTGATTTGCGGCAAACTTTTTTAAAAGCTTTATGTTTCAACATTCGTGCAAATAGCTTATCTTCCTTTTTTTTAGCAATACTAGGAGCATCTTTTTTACTTTTCTTATCTTTCCTCGACTTATCTATCTTTTTCGTTTTTGGTTTATGAGATGATGAGCCCTGAGCTTCTGATTCATCCACTTTTTTTTCTGGAAGAACAACTTCGGTTTCTTTTGAACTTTCTGGACTGTCTTTGGGAAGTAAAGACGTTTCCTTTTGATGGCTTTCAGTTTCAGATTCCATCATTTCTTTACTGGAAATATTTGGGTCTTCTTCTGGAGAAGGTTCGCTGATTACATTGGAAACATTAGAATAATCTATATTAGGTATCTTTATTTCACAAATGATTTCTTTTTTGTTTTCAATGTGGGAAAAAGCACCTGAATTGCTAGAAATGATATCATTCTTTTTGGTCCCAATAATATTTTCAATATGACTAGTTGAATTTTCAGGAAGCATTGACTGTACTTCAATATTTACTAAATCAGCGAAAGGGGATAATTTTTCTTTTATTTTTGGGGATTTCTGTTGAGATGGACTACTTTGAAGTTCAATAAATGTGGAGGAAAAGGAATTTTGAGGAGAACAAAGAGAATGAATACTACTTTTACTATCTATTTCAAGTACTTCTGAAGCTAAATGATTAATTTTTGTTTCAACTTTCTTTTCAATAAATTCTTGTTTTTCATCTGTTCTTTTAATGTCTTCTGAATTCTTCAAATCTTCTATCTTCTCAGTTATATTCTTCTGTGAATCCTCTTCAGTAATATCTTCAGTTGAATTTTTCTTAGTGTCTCTTTCAATATCTTCCTTAGGAAATGGTTCAGGAGATTCATCATCTCGATCTCTCCAATACTTCTTACTTTTAGATTCAAAATCCATTTTTCTGGATCTTTCTTTGTGAGGCGAGTATCTTCGATCTCGATCAAACGGCCTATGACTCCAGTTCCTATCTCTATCATGATATCTTCTATCCCATGATTTTCTATATCTGTCCCGACTCCGTGATCTTCTTCTCTCATAATAGTCCCACCTTCTTCCCCTATCATATCTATCCGCTCCTCTATCCCGTTCGTGAAAACGCTCACGAGATCTCTCTCGTGATCTCCTTCTATCAGATCGTACCTTTTCTTCATAGGACTTATTAGAACTTGAAGCCTCTGAATTCTTCACCATCAAATCCTTATCATTCTCACTTGAAGATTCTTTTTTTTCAGCATCAGCATTAACACCCTCTTTCTCCGAGCCCTTAATGACATCAGTCTTAACAAAAGTTAGGAAACCAAAATTAGGTTTTTTTGAAAAGGCTTCTGGTGGTTGACTGGGATATATTTCAGTTTTTGAAACAGAACTAGAACTGACTTCTTCTTTGACAGGCGTTACTTTTTTAACACTCTCTGCCTCTGGTGGTGCTTCCTTACCATCTTTATTATCTTCCTCTTCCTCTTCTTTAAAAGCTGCTACAACATCTGCATTCATTTTTTGACTGGCTTTTCTGGACAGACTAAAAGACAAGGCAGCTCCTGACTTAGATCCACTCCCTTCTGAACTACTTCCTTCAGACAATTTAGATTGAGAAAATGCTTTCAGCCTCTTGCGAGCAAGGGCCTTTCCCAAAAGAACAATTGATTTAGGAACAAGACTTGGTTCAACTTTCGGCAACATCAGATCAGATACAATATCTTGAGGAGTGTTCTCCTCCTCCCCCTTGGGTTCTTCTGTCTTTTCAGGAGGCAATTCTGGAGGTAATTCTACATCTTTAAGTTCAAAGGGCTGAATGGTGTTTGTTGCAAGGGGATTTGCTTCACAAACATTTGGTAGAGGAGGCAAGTCCGCTTCATGATGGGTGAAAAATATGGTGTTCAAGTACAAATCCTCAGATGTATCCATCAGACTTTCAGATAATTTACTTGCACTAGATTCTTCCTTTTCTGAACTATGATTTTGTATCTGGTCTAAAGTAGGTATTTCACTCTTTGGGGGAGTATCTAGTTCTACATTTGAATTTTTATCATGTGTTACTACATCATTTTCATCAGAATCACAACTGTTATTTTGAACTAAGGGATCTATATTGCAATCACTTGAATCTGGTAGAAGCTCAGCTGTAGATTCTTCGACTGTTGCAGATTCCTCTTCAACTTCAAGAGAACTATCTGCAATCCCAGATACAGTTTCTGCCTCATTTATTAATTCAGTTTCTTGGGCAACTAACATCTCATCAGAATCTCTTCCTGAGGAATCTAAAGGCCCATCCTCAGAAGGATGAGTGGGTGAATAGGAACTGCTACCATCTGCATCTGTTTTAGGGAGATCTTTTGCTGCCATTTCATCATCACTAACACTTTTAAAACCACCTCCAGGTATGAATTTTTCACCTGTACCCATTTCTATGGGACCCCTATAGGAGAAATGAACAAATTAGTATTACAGAAAATAACGTGTTTCAATAATGCATTTTTTTTTAAAATCCCATAGTAAAATTTCATTTTAATAATTGATAATTTGCATCTCAAAAAGGTACCAAATATATTTCATAAGTAATAATCAAATAAAATGTTTATAACAAAAGTGGGCATTCTTTTTATTAGCTTGACAGAAAAGAATCTCACATTGGGAAGATTAAAGAACTGGGATGACAGCGGATTTTTACACATAAATTAAAGAAACATTATTTACAGATGATTTAAATTCAATAAGAATAACCCAACAAATATTTAAAAAAATATATAAAAATAAAACTGAAATAATTTCAAGGAATATTATACCATCAATGGGCAATAAACAATTTTCTTATTTGCTTCAGAGCACAATAAAAGCTACACTCCCTCCTTCAAAAAACGCATTAATTTGCTTTCATCAAAAATGACTTAAGTGACTATTAAACAAATTTCATAAGAGAATTATGGAAGAAAATACTTATTGGAACATTTCTTAGTAGAAAAAAGAGTGCATGTAACTTCAGAATTTTCATCAATTTGACCTCATCTTACTTTGAAGGCAAACTGAGACCAAAAGTCATCTAATTTCTCATTTCTTAATGGGCTATTCTCTCCTTCTCCCCCCCCCCCCAACAATAAAAATCAATGATAAAATTCCTAGCACCTGCACATTAATCACATGTCATTAATGAGCTTTTGGCTAAACCTCATGCCTTTGATGAATTTTAGGCATAACCACATTCCATTGGTGAACATAATCAAGAGTCTAAATCAGGGTGTATAGATTAATTTTATTGTGCATCAAGTTTCAAGGGCACAGTTACAGAATTGAAACATGAAAAAAATGAAACTTTAGAAAGTTATGTCTTCATGAATATAATCAGGAGAAATTTATTTCTCCTCATTCTCCTAATTTTGGCAAATCATGGGGATGGGAATAAAATCTTTTAAACATTATCTCCTCAGAACTCAAGCTAATAGCAGAAAGAAAAAAAAAAACTCTCAAAGAACTTATAACAATAGTAATTTAAAGAGAAAACATATTCACTTCCAATCTATTAGTTCTGTTGTCAATTAATATTGACAAAATTTAGACTCTTGAGCACTTTACAATTGTTTTCAATAGTAGTTTAATGCCCGAGTCTCAAATTTTAGATATTTAAGAGAATGGGTTATATTGGTTGTGCAGTACACAACCAAATGTGCCCAAACAGAAAGCGTTGGAAGACTTGCCATATTAATAATTTACAACAATAAAATAATTGGTAGTTAAAAAAGGATAGCATAAAAGGAGGATGTTTAGTATTGTTAAAAGAAAAATAAGCTGCCTTTTTGCAAATGAGCAATAGCACGAGTTTCAAATGTTATCTATGAAAATGGCGGTATGGACAGAGTAGTTACACTGAAAATTGCCATGGATATTTTTACACATTCTATTTCAAAAATTTGCATCTTACCAATAAAAGGTAATCATGAAAAGTAAAGAGTACAATTATACTGTATTTGCATTATGCTTGTAAGGAGTTTATGTATTATGTTGATTTTGATATTGTATTTATTTTGTAAATAGTTCCTTTGTATATTTGACATTCTTTGGTTTTAGCTAAATGTATATTTAAATATATTTTGATATTTTCTAAATTTTTACATCATCTATAGGAAGTACTCCCTCTAGCACAATCATAAAAAAATTTATAGAATGCATCAAATCTACAACTGCACCCCAACACAAATAAATTAACAAAACAATGAATAAAAAGGCTTAGTGGTGCAAAAGATTTGTTTCAATCTAAACCTAATATCTAATCTAATCTTGTCAATCTAAACAAAATCAATCAAATCTAATATCAATCTAATCTAATATCTAATCTTGTTCAATCTAAACAAAATATTCAATTCAATTACTTTCAGAATTTTTTTAAAATAAATATTAACAAGCTTGTAGAAGTGAATACTACACCATTCCTTTTCACTGCAATGGAAAATGATATGAATGCTCTAAAATCTGATTTCCCAATTCAATTTCAAATAAAACAGCTATTTTTGTGCCTCATGAAAATGTTTATTGTCTCATTACATTAAAGTTATTAGATCTAAATAATCCAGTGGTTAGTGTGTTAAACTATTAAGATTAGAAAATCTTTTTGAATAGATTAGGTTTGTTAACTAACTACCATTGTGAATTGAATGAAATATATTATTAATTCCTTTTTTCTTATCAAATTCTTTTTTTTTTTTTTTTTTTTTTCTGATTCGACATATGAACAGAATGTACCTCATTTCTGCAGCTTGGGCTCTCATTTCTGCTAATTCATAAAGTCTTTTGGCCTCTCTTTCCTTCCTTTTGTCTTCTTTTCTCCACTTGGAAACTACATTCCTTCCAAATTCACGCTGTCGCAAGTCTTTCAGGCGCTGAAAGAAGCATTTACAGATAAGCACAAAAATTTTATTTAAATCCATTGAACTAAACAAAATATATAAAGATTTTTAAAAAATAGATGGATTTGCTCTTGAAGAAGTATTTAGATATACATAATGACAAGCAAAGTTAACTGCCAACTTCACAAAGATTGATAGCAAAATATTTTATCCTCTATATTACTAAACAAAATGATCAGTAGAGTCCTTTTAAATTGAAAATGGCATCTCATATAGCCAAGAAAATAATATGTACCTGATGTAAAATGACTATGCTAAATTTATTAAGACAGGTGACAGCATCTCTAGTGGCTATATGAGAAATGCAATAAATCTGAATAAAAAAAATAATGGGGATCAGCAGAAAAGTTCAGATAGAAAAATGTATGCTATATTATAATAAAAACACAGAGAAAAGCTGCCTACAGCTATCTGTAAAATTGGCATATAATTTTGCAAAGCTAAACAATGCAAAGTGAATTTTAACTTTAAATTAATTAAAAAGATTTTATTGATCACTCTGTACATATAAATATATATGTGTGTGTGTATATATATATGTGATTATACACTCATGTCCATAAAGTAAGGATAATGTAAGTTTAGGAAAAAAAGAGTCAGTGGCAAAACAAATGTGCCTCATTTGTAAAGCTTATTTATTAAACAAAAGGTAAAGAGCAAAAAAATGCTATGCTCGTTGATTCCTAGTTCCTTGGATACTTCCAGCTGGGTATGCCCACATTCCAGACTGCAGATATTTCTACCACCTAAAAAATCATTCAAATGCATCCTTTGTGTCATGAATATGTGGTTATTGCATTGAAAGGCTTATAAAGCGCTTGAAAAATTTTACTTCTTTCCCTGTATTCCTTATACATCACTCTCTTACACTCTCGTTATTGTGACTTGCTATCGGTGTCATCTGGTGGCTTCCTGTAAATTGCATATGATTTTTGAAGATGTGTGTAGTCATTTTACAAGTTATATATGTATTGTAGAGTTCGATTTCCATGTAACTCTGAATTATCCTTAATTTATGGACATGACTGTAATTAATGTCCCACTTTCAATATGCTGTAAAATAAAAACCAATGGTCAAAATGGCATGGAATAAGAAAAAAAGTTCCAAAGTATATGAATAGATGGCGTTATAAACGGCATACTATGCAAATTAAGAAACACTCATGCACAGACACATTGTATTTGTTATGAAAATGCAAGAAATGTGGTGTTCTCCTCACATTACATCTCAGAAACTAATCATGACTCAATGAGGGATAGCATTCAGCTGTGAAGCTCTGTTACAAGAACGGCGATTGTGCACTAGCAGCTTCAAAGAAAGTCCAATCATTAAAAGGTATAAAAAAACCTGTGATTCTAAAAAAGTGATTAAGATTCTGTGAAAATTAAGAAATTCAAAGGGAGAGATTATTTTGAAGTAAAATCTGGCAGAAGGAGGAAATCATTTGCTTTGATATCAGTAGAAAATGTGGCTACAGCATTACAGGAAGGCATGAGCAGTAGTGTGCAAATGTGCAGGGTACAGGTTATTGCCTAATCTTTAGACATGCCAGTGAGCATGGTCCATAAAATTTTATGCATTATCCTGCATTGCTATCCTTATAAAATTACAAGGAGTTGCTTTCTGTTGAGCTGGCAGTAAGACACACTAGAATTTCTTGCTGAACATTTTTTGAAGCCCATTACTATCTCCAAAGCTTTGTCAATACACAAAATTTGAAAATATGGGCAATGGAAAGTCAATACTCCAAGTATCCTTTCATTCTTCCAACGTAAGTGTGAAGTGCAAGTTGACGACATCGCTTATTGTAGGATGTTTTTTTGTTGTTTTTAAGGAGATGGGTCCTACAAGTCTAGTTACTTGTATCATCAATGGTAAATGCTGTGAGCCTTTTGCAAAAGTAGGTCAAATTTAGCTGAATTAAAGGCACTGATTAAACAACACATACTGTGCAATACCCCAAACTAGCCAGAGACCATGTTGAAGAACAATACCACTTAGCACAAAGGAAGAAATTACACTTGATCATATTGGACCCTTGCAAGCAATAAAGAACCCTCTAGAGAAAATGCATATTAATACAGAAAAGGAATAGTAAAAAAAAAAAAGAACACATTACATTTTACATTACATACTAAGTTGTGTAACATTAAAAATGCATAAAATACATTAAATGAGCACTAACTTTTTACATTAGGAGAGAACTAAACACAAAAGCTTTGGCGAAATGTGCCAAATAGAAGATTTAATGACTGGAATTTTTATGAGTTCTTCGACTTCAAGAGACATCCAATTTCTTGGCCATCTGGCTCTGTGTTCTCGCCTGAGTCTGTGTTCTTCTGTGCATAGGCTTTGATCACGTGATTTATTGATCCTTCTAGGGTGCCACATTGACAAGTCGAACTTTAGTCAAAGAAATGACTTTGATACACAGAAAATACACAATGGCCAGTGTATACTTGGTTAAGATAAAAATCAACCTCAATTCGGTAAACAGAAACGTTATTAAAATGTTAATAAGTTGTTTGTCCCTTGATGGAATTATTCCATCTCTCCTGCCAATCCTTAATTATTAGTTTTTTTGTCTCATTTCTGAGTTGGATTTTGGACTCATGGAAAGATATTTCTTGGGCTTCTAAATTTAAAGCTTCCTTGTCTAGTGTATCCATTTTTTCATTTCCAATATACATCTGATGAGCTCTGATCCGGATCATTTTAACACCAAATTCAGCAGCATTTTTTTTATATGCATTCTTTTTTCTTTTTCCAACAGAATCTAGGGCCATTAAAGCTGATCTTGAATCAGAAATTATTTGATTACACAACACATTCATAACGTGAGCCCTGAGATATTCTGGTCCTTTGCTGAACATGCTGTTCACCTGTTTCAACTTGAGGCAGAAAATAGAAGACAGCATATCGAACATGTCTTCTGCAAGTCTAGGGATAGTTGGCAGATGTTTCATTGTTGTTTTTTATGTGGTTTTTGACTCAACAACAATTAAAAACTGAATCATCATGTGCTTTTTATGCAGTTTTTGGCTTAAGAATAACTAAAAACCAATTTTCCATCCAATGTAATACAACTTTGCTGCAGTGAATATGCTTTCCATTAATAATGTCACATCTGCTGAATGACTTAAGAGTCATTCTTCCATCAAAAAACCAAAACAATCATGCACGTTGATTTAAATTAGTTTAATGCCAAAGTTGCTACATTTCGATTCAAAATGTCTCTTGTAGCCGAATCCACTTTTGTTATGCTACTTATTGTGGCATCTATTGATACACTTTTGAACTTTTTTTTGCTTTATACCATACTATTTTTCCCTTCTTCAAGTATATTAAGTTCAAATTTGAAATTATTCGGAACAATGTTTTTTTATGGTATTTTGAAAGAGGAATTTTAATAATTACCCTGTGTGCACGTGTGTGTGTGCATGCAATATCCAAGTACATGCCTTAATTTAAATGGACAAAGAAACACATGGCAGAATTTGACTAATGTGGAAAATGTTGGGAAAAGGAAATTGTTAAGGCAAAAATTTAGGTCTGGTTTTCAAAAGATATAATGAAGAAAGTAATTCTTATATGGCAGCTGTCAGTGAGTATCACACTGAATTAAGAAACATTATGAATGAGGATAATCCAAATTCTTAGCTAGAAAAAAAGTATGATAAATTTATCACAAGGGGGGAAAATCAGTTATTTCTGGTCCTAATTAGCTTATTATAAACATTTCAGGCTTGAATCTTTAATTATAAAGAAATAGCATTTAATAAGAGAACAAAGAAGCATGAAGTTTTTCCCAGCCTTCCAATGTGCAATCCAATGTTTTTCTTACAAATAAGTTATGTATACTAAATATTTTACATTTACATATCATAAAACAATTTCAAATGCAATATTCTATTCTAATAGAATTCAAAACTTAACTAACATTTTAATTCTATATACAGCTTTTGACCCAATTATATTAATTTATGAGTTTATTAGTAAACAACAGAGCAATTCAGAACCAACCTCTTCAGTGATCATGTATATATTCAAATTGAAAAAGCAGAAAAGATTTTGACTGATTTATCTTAAGCTAAGTTATAATCTTTTTGCATTTGTTTGTATTTATTACTAAATACAAACTTTCATATATGATAGAAGTTTACATATAAAGGTAAAAATTTTTTTAAAGGATGCATATTTTTACCTGTTTATGAGCATGATCATAAGAATTTATGTGATTATCAAAT
Source organism: Argiope aurantia (assembly GCA_026543865.1). Classification (NCBI taxonomy): domain Eukaryota; kingdom Metazoa; phylum Arthropoda; class Arachnida; order Araneae; family Araneidae; genus Argiope; species Argiope aurantia. The sequence goes on along the minus strand of JAPMOR010101948.1, from coordinate 28,797 downwards.
TCTTGATACTTGTAATATTGTTTTTCACAAAGTTCACAAAAAAAGTTGGCCTTTAAATCAGCAAGACCTTCTTGAACAGCCTTTTGTTTTTCTTGAACAGCCTGAAATAAAACAATTTTACTTGCTCATAATTTTTTCAAGATAGAACAGAAACCCTTCCTTGATATGTTAGTTTCTTTCTGTAACAGATGGCTAATTCATAATTAAAAATTTTATAGAATCCCACACCACAATTCAGAAAAATTTGTTTTTCCTATTCTTAATATAATTAATTCAGAAACAATTTTTATAGATATTAAATATATACAGGGTTAAAAATTCAAATCATTCTCTTGCAACTAATCACAGCTTGCATTTTTCACAGACCTAAGACTTAATTACTAAGTCTCTTCTAAGCCAAGAATCTTGAGCAAAAATTGATTGTCATGTTGATACACCTAGTATTCTCCTTTTCTTAAAGATGTTTAAAATAGAAAACTTCAAACCAATAATATAAACCAAATCGATAAGTGACTTTTAAAATTATGTATATTCTTTATAGAACAGTAATTAAACTAGCAGCCATAAGTAACAAATAATAATTAAACATTTTATATATTACTAGAAATAATTCAATTAATAATAATTCAATAATTCCTTTTTCTATATATTATTTATTGATTAAGAAAAATTATGAATTACCTTTCTTAAGCTGATCAACAGAAAAAAACTTTGAAGAGTATTGCAGCAAGAAAATCTTTGATTTATGAATATCAATAAGAAGAAGGAAAAAAATAATACTCACCACTTCATCTTAAACAAAAGTAAATGACTTAAGACATAAAATTTCATTAACTAGAAATATGAGACATCAAATCAAAAGATCATTAAGTTTTTAGTGAAATCTCAATGTAATACAGGGCAATTATATAAAAAAAAACTATATACAATCCCTAGTGTTTGAGAAAACTGAAAAGTAATTTAAAGGCAGCTATTTTATATGGCATATACTTACTATGCTCTCATAGTCAGAGTTACAGTGACAAAATTTTCAAATGATAACACCACCAACTTTTTTTTTTTTTGCACAGATGCATAATCATTACAGTAAAATGAAAAAAATGAAATTTCAAAATTATTTAAGAAAAACGGTTTCTTCCCGTCAATCCATGTACAGTAATATTATGCACACATTCAAAATGTCACTATGTTTGACAGTAAAAAAATTCGGAAAAGTTTCAAATATAAATTGTTTGTCTTACTACTACTGCTGTCTTTTCTTGATTGTTAATGCTTTTTTCACCTTTGCCTCTACCTAGCACCAACATTTCTATTTAAGTTTTTTTTTTTTTTTTTTACTTTGAGGATCACAACATTGCCATGAAAAAAATAGATGTTGCCATTAGAAAATTGAAGAAAAAAAAATTATAGCTGTGAGAGCCAGACAGTTATTTTTCACACAACTTTTGAGCACATATCCTATAATACCTGCAATTAAAATGTTCTGTTTTTTCCAAGCACTCAGGGCTCATATTTTAGCAAAGATTTTTTTTTCAAACATTCTATATTTTAAATAATAAAAAAACCTTCCAATGAAGATACATTTCTGATTTATTCCTAAGAATTTTACACGCTACATTGATGCCAGCAAATAAAAAAAAATTGTGAATGCAAAAAAAAGTAATTTTATTATTGGTGTTTGTTTTCCTAGCAAGTAATATTCTAAAATTATTTTTTATCCTTAATTTATTAGATGTAAATTAATTGAATTTACCAAACACATTTTGAATTCCAAAATTTAAATAAATTAAAACAGTCGGCAATACTTTACAAATTATGACAGCAATCTAAAAATCTATGTTATATATTTTTTCCCAACATTTCAGCATCAAATTATTTGAGTTTCATTAAAAGGAAATCAAGTAATCATATATTTAGCTCTTGAAAAAAAAAACATTTTAAAAAAAGCTCGTTAAACTTTACTTTATATTTTTGTTGCAATTCAGCAGAATCTTGTTTTTCTGTTTCTAAAATTCTCCTCTTTTCAGTAGTCTCTTCAGCGTAGTCCATCTATAAAAACACTCAAAATAAATTTCTGCTTTATGGAAACAAAGAGTTGATAGTTCTTTTATAGCTATCATAAAAAAAAATGATCATCTACATAAATTATGTAACCCCAGAAATTACATACAAATTGTTCATTGCATACAAAGAAAAATTGATACAAATACACAAAATAATGATGGGAATACTAATTTTCATTCCTCCACAATATTTAGAAAATTCACTATTTTAACAACAGAAAAAGGAGGACAAGTCACTGATAACACAAATACTACATCTTAATAAATTAATACTTTAATTAACAACAATTTATTTATTAAAAAAGCCCATTCAGAATATTTTACCAAAATAAGGAGGCATTAGCCTTATTTAACACCAAGATTATATTTAATACCATTTTTATTTGCAATACTTTTGTAATAAAATTTAGATCTATAAATATATAAAATTTGCAAAATATACTGAATTGTGCAGCTAAAACTATCATATAAAACAATTGTTAGTCTTGTTAAAAATGAAACAAATGGAGCTCTTTCTGCTTTTATTATTAGAATAAAATATTTAATACAGAAGGCTGTTTTTTATGCTCTATATGCTTTTAAATAATAAATGTAATAGAAATTATTTAAGAATCTACTTCTTGAAAAAAAACTATTGAAGCCTTATTGGAAACAGCATAATGTTTTCCTTTTGTTTGTTTATTTGCATTTATATTTAACTGTACTACCACTTTAATTGAAAATTTTAAATCTAATTATAATAAGCACCTTAAATATTCAGTTCAAAATTTTCTCAATGGTCAACTACAAACAAAACTAAGATAAGAATCTAAAGATTACATGAAATAATTCTTATAATAATTATTTTATCCACCTACACAAAACTTTAAAAAGGACTCAAATATAATTCCTTTTTTTTAAAAAAAATCTTGCATTTTTCAATGGTTTTTACAGTTGGGGTGCTTGATTTTAAATTTTAAGTTTCATACCTAAAGAATTTAAAAGATAAAGCTTTATGAGTATTGTCAGTTTCAAACTATGAGGACATTGATTAATTGAAACAATTTCAATTCCATTTTAGTGCAATATTTCACTTTTTTTAAGTTAATTATTTTTAAAAAAAAATTTTTTTGAATAAGTTTATTCCTTAAGTCAAATTATTATTCTCTTATACTACAAAAATCATTTTTGTGTTGATGTTCTGCTTTACTTTTTTTATTTGATTTTTTGTGTTTTCACTACTATGTGCATTAAAAGGACTTTTTCAAGACCAATAATAGTTTTTATACCAAGTTTTGTGTTTTAATTCTTTTTATTCATTCTTCAGTGAGAGAAAGCATGAATGAAGCTTCCTTGAATTACGGACACATAATGTTTCAAAAAGATGACAGAATAATGAAAATAATAATTCAGAAAATCAGCTTTTTGCAGATATTTGCGTAAGACTTCAGAATGAAAGTGTTTTGAATAGATATATAGTGGATAAAACTGATCATAATTGTGGATAAAACTGATGATTGCATAAAATTATATTATTGTGAATATTTGAAATAAAATGAGTAAAATAGCAGAAAAAACCTTTAACAAAATTAGGAAGATTTAAAACCAAAGAAAGTTTTATGAAGACCAGTGGTAATTTTTAATTTTAGTTTATGCAATTATTATATTTATTTGATAAAAGTATAAAGTTTTCAAAATTTCTATGAACACACTTTTAGCTATAATAAAATAATCTGTTGAAGATGTAGTTAATATTATTGATATTGCGTAAGAGCATAATTTGAAAAAGAAAAAATATATTTGAGCAAATTAAATTTAAATGAAGTATTTGTGCATTATTTAAGTTAGGAACTAACATATTAAAAAAAATTAGATTTCTACAAGCATTATTAATTTTGATTTAATGCACTTACAAACCTTAAATACATTCTTCTCGGTCTTTTTAATTTTGTTCATGCAAGTATTTTCTATTTGCTAATGCTTTTTGTTTGTTTATTTGTTTAAGATTAATGGATTTAAGTCTGAGAGTAGTATTTTTTTTTAATGCCAAGGTTGACATCCCCCCCCCCTTCAGTTTAGCCAGAAAAATAATTATAAAACGTTTACTCAGAGCCAAAAGTTCAATTTCCTACTAATTTTTGTTGGCAATTATCCATGAAAAAAATCAATTGAAATAAAAATATTTAAAATCAAGCATTTTATAAAAGTTTTAAGGAACTTCAAAACTTTCAATTTTAAAAAATATAATAACAATAGTACTTGATAAATTGACTTTTTTTATTAAAATTAAATTAATATTATAACTTGCAGGAAAGTCTTCAATTTTTTTATTACTTTCTACAAAGAGGATTGAAAAAGGGTACTGTTATGGCTTAAACAATTAACTGGTAATTAAAAATAACAGACATAAAGATGCTTAAAGAACAGTTCATTAATAATGAACAGGGATATTACTACATAAGAATAAATAAGTTAAATTCTGAAGCTTCAAATATAGCTAATTCTATAGCTAACTGATATTTAAGTAGAGATTTCTTATGGAAAAACTAATGTGCAGCAATTTTATGAAAGGCATACATCCTCAATAGAATATAACTAAATGTCTCTAAAATGTATAGTTTGTTGCATTAACTAAATAAAATGTAATAAAATATAATTATTTATTCTTCAGGGCCTCTGTTATTAAGAATTTTAAAATATATTTTCGACACAAAAGAATAAATTTATAAAAATATTTCTGAAAATATATAATACTAAATACAGACAGGTTTGGAACAACAAAAATTCTTTTGTTGCTCATAACATAACTTTATAAAATAATGAACTCTGCCAAACAAAAATACTGAGAAGTAAAATAAGTAGGTATAATTGAACACTACAATGAATAAAAAAAGTATTTGAGATATTAAAAATATTGCAAAACTATTACACAAAAAATTTATCAATCACAAGAATGATAAAATTCCATTGTAAACAAGCAGAAATGTGCCATATCTATAACATAAATTATGACATATAATATTTTATAGATTTCAAATACATAATATAATTATGACCTTACTTTAATATAAAATTATTTGCATTGCTAACAGATAAAAAAAAATATTCTCATGTTAAAAATGCAATTTGAGAGAAGTTTCGAAATATAGTGCATTCTTCATGTAATGGGTTGTTGCAAATGTAATAGCCAATCAATGACATTAGATTTATACTAACTGTTAAAAAAAAAGGAGTGCTAAGTTGATGTGAAATTCAGAGAGTTTGTTAAGATTTTTTAAAAAATGGTGCATTACAAACTTTTGTTCCATTTAATAAGAATGGGCATTAAACAACATTACCACATCAGATTAATCATAGAACTCAGTCAATGAAAGTTGTTATAAATTTAACAGTTCAAATTAGAAAATTCTACAATGAATGCAGTAAAAAAACATTAATGAGTTAAAAATGCATTTTAGGCTGAAACTACTAATAAAAAATCAGCTGTTTGTCAGTATGCTAAATTTAACTCAGAAAACTTGAGACCACAAAATTTACACTGTAACAATCCTCCCTTATCTCTGAATTAAAATGCATTAAGATTTAATCAAATAATATCTACAAGGAAAGCCACAATAAATTAACACTTTTCAACTGTGTAAAACATTTAAAAATAAGAAAAGTAAGAAAGTTCAACAGCTGTGTACATCATACATAGATGGAGAAAAAAAGAATAATCTTTGGAAATGCCTTTTAAAAATTAAAAATAAAGGGGTCAATCAACTGCGACTGAAAAAAATGGATATTCTAAGGTGATTATACATATTTGTCAAAATGTAAGAAAGAAGCTTTCCGTTCAAAGAAAATTACCACATGGAGATCTTCTGCTGGTGTTATTCACTATTTATTTATTTTCAAACGTAAAATGAAAAATGCAGTTTAATATTATCAGATGCAGGAAAAATTGTACTTTAAGCAACCAACACTAGTGGATAGGCATGAAGTCCTATAGCTTCAGGTAAGAACTCATATTCTTAACAATGAAAGTCAACCATCAATGCAAATTGTGCCTATATTTTATTAAAAATGTACTAATGTTGTGATCTATTTCTTTAATTAGCAGGTCCCTTTTTATTCCCTGAATTTTTAATTGCCCTTAAAATCACTTAAATCATGCAACAACCCAACACAAACACTTTTCAAAACAAGAAAAGAAAAACAAAACTTCTACTAAATTCAAAGATGATCTAAAAATTCCTGTATATTAAGTAAAAAGAAAATCTAAAATGAAAGTACTATAAAAAGAATCAATAAAAAGGTCATATATGTAATATTCAAGATTTTTCATACAAAAGAACTTGTAATAATACTTATAAAGGAAATTTGCAATAAAATACATAAAAATTTATATTTTCTCACATGCCTTTTTCCTTTAGAAAAATTAATATTTATTGGTCTCAAATTTGAACGAATTATTTGCCAGATCTTTTTCATTTTTTTAAAATTATTATTCAAATGCATTTTAATCACTTATATTTTGAAAATTCTTATTATAATACTTAAACAACATCAAAATTACAATCATAAAATCAATTGTTATAAAATTTGAAAGAAAAAAAAGATAAATAATCCCTTTTTCTTCAAATAAAACATTCTTGCTCTTTTTATAAAAGTGATACATTCTATTTAGCATTCGTTAATTTTCCCAGTAAGTATATGAAATGGCTGAACGGTTGAGTGGTTATACCTCAGGAATGATTGGAATGGTGGTGATATTCTTGTTCCTCATAAAAGAGCACTTACAGCTCAAGAGTAAGCTTCGAGGCTTCAAGCTCAAGGAGCACAAAAAATTTCACTTCGCACAATGACAACAGTTGGTCTCATCCCCTACCAGACAAGTCAGATGAATGATTTTATGAACAACTTTTAACATACACAATGAAAAAGGAAGAGAACAAAATTCTGCCAAGTAGACACTCTTTGGTAAAAATTTATACATAAATTAATTTTAACCATAACTCATTTTTAACAAAATATTTGTATTATTTAGAGTAATTAAAATATCCCAATATAACATCTTTTATTCATGAGATAAATTTAGAAATAATTGATTACATATAAAAAAACAATAAGCATATGCAAAAATTTCAAAATATTAAAAGAGAAGCTATAAAAGAAAATTATAAAAAATTTGTATTCATTATAATTATTATAAGAAAGTATCAAGTAGAAAACATTTCATTAAAAATAAAAATGATAATTCCAAAACCCAAGTGTCATGAAAAATGCTTGATATTTTGCATAATATCTTGAAATAAAATCAAAATAATATATTTAACAATTTGATAGTAAATACTGAAAAAATATAAGTCAAAATTTCAGTTCTTGCATATTTTCTTTGATGTTTGTTGCTGCGCGATTTACAAATACATATGTGATTAAAATTATGTGATGGAATCAAAAGAAACAGAAGAACCTAATTTTTATGGTTTAATTAAACAAATATTTAAATTTCACTAAAATTGAGTAATTAGAACTAAATAGGATAATTAAAACTACTGAAAAGGTATTTAAATCCTTACACTTCCTTTTTTTTTCTAATTTTAATTTCATTATTACATCTAAATTCATCTTTGAGGAACTTGACTCGATTTAAGGTGTACATAAAACTTTGAAATATTCCAAACATATATATAGTGACTAACGCCTGATGACGAGCGCCATCTGCTGGCCAGCAGGTGTTGATGCTTGTTAGACGGAGTGCAGACGAGATGGGTCTGAACGAAAGTCAAGACGTGTGAGACGAGACGAGTCTCTGAACGAAAGACGCGACGGAACATGTGAATTAATCCTGCGACGTATTCGACGAAATCTATTTAATGCTCATTTCTTTTATGTTAATGTAATTGTCCGTCCTAAATATAATTAAATGTGCGTGATTCTAAATAGTAGTGATTCCTGAGTCCTACATATATGTTCTAAATTTTTAATACAAAAAGATTTACTTTTAGAATTGATTAGTTTTATATGCATATTGAATGCAGTAACAGAGAAATTTTGAAAACTTGGCATTCAAACATGCACCTTGAATAACTAATTTTACTCGCACTATTTTCCTTGTATAAATTATGCAAGAAATACTCATTAAAAGCTTGCAGGTAATCATAATCTTATTTTTTTTAGGAAATAGGTAAAAGAAAATAGCTAAATTAAATCTTAGTTAGTAATTAATTAGATTTTTTGCATGCTGCTATATTTCAATATACCAAACTAATGTTGGGCAATACATTAGTAAACAAAATAGATGGTGGTTGATCTTCATAATCTTTACGGCAACAACATCGTACTCACACAATTTTCACTTTCTTGAATTTACTTTAATGTATCAAAAATAAGGATTAATGGATCCAAATAAACATGTTTACCAACAAATCTTCTCTGAAAAATAATTTTTAGAAAGGAAAAATGTATTCTGTAATGCAAATGACAGGATTATTTTCTGCAGATTTCTTGCAAAACAGTTCATTCGCATTGCAAATTAAAGTTACCTCCATCTCCAATCGTCCAAAGCCCATAATGTCCTCCTTCATGACAATAGGGAGCGGATCAAGGCGACCTAAAGTGTCATGAAATAACTATGAAAGCAAAAGATTGAATGTAACCACAAAGAAACATAATATTGCAGTATAAATATTACAAAGGGATAGCACAAGGTTATATACAATCTTTTAAAAATTTAAGTACATAATGTAGAGCAATTACATTCTCAATGTCTGACCAATTTTAAATAAATGTAATGAGTAATTTCCAATATTAATAAAATTATTAATTTCCCTTTAATTATGTTTGTCAATAAAACATAATATATTGATTTTATTTAATAATTTTAAATTATATCTTTTCATTTTATACAAAATAAATGGAAAAAATCATAAATTTTCAAAAATTATATACATTTTTTTTTTAAGTATGAACAAAAAAACTTATTACTTGAAAAAGGAAAGATCTCATGACTAGTTTGGGATTAAAAAATACTTAATAAGAGTGTATTAATATGCCATTTCACTTAATGTCCCAAAGAATATAACTGGTATTTAATAGAAACAAAAAAAAATGCTTATCTTGAGAAAAATTTAATAAATATAAAAAGCTATTTATTTTTTTAAAGAAAAGTATGATTTTACAAGAAACACTTAAGATAACTATTCATTATATGCTTCTTGCTTTTGTTCCAACAATATCTGGAAAAATATTCGACATTGTTAAAAAATAATAAGTATTATATAAAAGAAGTGGTTGTGGTTGTCTACAATTTTTTTGCATACTCTGTAATAAAATTGTTTTACCCTCCACCTTCATAAAACAGTGGATCAGATGTGGTAAGACATTGAATACCTTTCATGTATTGGCGAAAAATAGTTACGAAATATTGACGTTTGACATGAATTTGACTGAATTCTTACTAAATCTATCGTGTAATATATGCTTTTTTTTTTTACAATTAATCCATGGCATTTAGCAATAGGTACCCAAAAACAAAATTTGTGTTTTAGATCTGTTGATTCCAACCAACTAAAATAGAACTGCAATTGTTATCACAAAATTATATTTGAAGTCATACATCCTCTGAATGATTTTGCTCAAAATTTGATTGAAATCTACAGATGTGATATAAAGGCCATATACCTAATTTCATCAATTTATAAGATATTATTTAGTTACCTTTGTTAAAACAAACAGATATAATGCTATAAATGTATTTTTGGGGAGGCCTACATGTCCTCTTCTCACAAATTACAAATTGACTGTCAAGTGATTTGAGACACTTGTGTCACAATTCTAGCAACTATGTTTACTGCATATTATGGTAATGTAATTGTGGAACAAATTGTGGTTTTTTAAAGGAAGGAATAAAGAAAAACTGATTACAATCTATACTTATAATAAAGCTCAATGTGTGTGTGTGTGTGTATGTGTATGTTGGCGCTCTACAGGCCAGACCATTCAACCTACAGCTACCAAATTTGGCACGTGTATACCTTGGAGGCCGGGAATGTGCACCTGGGTGTTATTTTTTTGAATTTTTAACTAGAATTTTATTTATTTAAAAATTAAAACAAATTTTGACGTGCTTCTGCTATAACTGCCGAACATATTACCGCACAAAAAAGATTTTTACATGAAGTTAAAGATCAAAATTTTAACTTTTAAATGATACTAATGTTTTAATCTTAAAATTAAATTTCTATTTTTAATGAATTTTTAAATAAATATTTTAATTACGTTTTTCAATAATTTTTTTCGTAAAAAATAAAAATTAAGATTAAGCATGTTTTGCATTCATGGGAAAAAAATAGCTTTTTTCAAAGTGTTGCCATCACATTGATTAAAGCTCCAATTAAAAATAAATTAAATCTTTTTGGAAATGAAATCTGCAAAAATATAATTTTCGGCACATGTCTGTAGGAAATTAAACAAATATGAAATATTATTTTTTCTAAAAAATAAATTCAAGAAAAATTATTTTATGATCTTTTACACTCTCTATACAGGGTGTTTATCTAGTCCCGGACCCATTTTGATATTTAATGACTCATAAAATAATGAAGATATAAACAAACTTATAGCATTTATTGATGGAATAACTTATATATTTTCCTTTTCAGGTTTGAATATTTTTACTTTTGTAAATATCGTCTGCGCGTGTTTTTAATTTCAGATAATTTCATTTTCCAGTCTAACTATCTGTACTTTTCTAAATATCGTCTGCTTATTAATTGCATTTTTCTCTCTTTTGTTTTTGGAACTATTGAAATGATATGTTTACTTTTGATGTGTTTCTTCTATGTAGTACTTTTTTATCTGATGTTTTATTCGACCGGATATTAAGGAGAATGCATACACCACAAGAGAAAGCACAGATTTTATGGTGGTCATAGAGTTAATTTCTAATCAACTAAATCACTGACTTTTAAGAGTTAATTTCCAATCACTTAAACTGACTGATTTATGAAGATTTGAATATCACTATTCAATAAAAAAAAAGGATAATTTTAGATTTTCCATCGATCGCTTCAAAGAAAATACGCCAATCAGTGCACAGGTTTCTCAAGATTAATTTGTCTAAGATTATGAAAATGTTGAGTTTTTCTAAATTTTTAACATTTAAAACTTCATAAATACGTCTTAGTTGATCGTGGAAGATAGAAACATTCATTCATTTATTTAAAATTTGGTGTGTACGGAATATTTCTCAGAATATGATACCTTACTGCATTAAATTTAGATTTCATAATTTTTTTAATATATTTATAGGCCGGAACAAAATATTATTATTGATTTCATTTCAATCCTTTTGAAAACAAAACTAAAAACTGAATTTTATGCTGAATCTCAGAAATTTTTGTTGAATTATTGTTTGAGATATTGCATAAATGATGAAAAATATTTTGTAGTTAATGTAAGACTTAAATACCAAGCGATTTTGTTTGCAATACTCACATTCAATAATAATAATAATTAATAAATAACAATAAAGATGATAAATAAAATAAAATGCTTGGTTTTATTAAAAAATATCTTAATATTAATTGCAATTTCATCATTTGCATTTTAAATTAAAGTTAAAGTTTTGCCGGAAATGACAACAAATTAGCAAAATATATATAGTAAATTGAACGAAACGATCTAAACAGTATAAGTTTGGTATGGCTATCAAAATTTGAAGATTAAAAATATTTTGTTTGAGAATCCTTTAAGAGACCAGTTACTTAAAATATTTAATTGAAAATAGTAGCGAGCGGTAATACTGGCGAACCGGCTGGTCGCCAAAGGCGGCTAGTAAACAATAAAGTAGATTCTATAAATATGAAAACTATGTAGAAATCTCTCATATATAACCATTTTTCACACATTTAAGGTTCAATTCCAAACATCTCATTCAAATTTACTGCCCATTTTTTAAATACATAGATAAAATATGTTTCAGATTGCCAAGAAATATCTAGTGGTAGAATCAGGATCTCTGCTGCTCCAGACAATCCACATTATGTGACTACTCTTTTATGAAACTAACTAATTTAATTTCACAATTTTTTTTTCATTTAATCAATAATGTCAAGGATTTATTTTCAATTAATCTTTTATTATAATAACTTTCCGAAAATGTATGTTTTTAATTTATTTATTACTAGTCTTTTTGTGAAAGGCTAGTTCACAAGGATTAAAAGTCACTAAAATTTTAAATGGAATTTTCTTCAGCAAAATATTTTTTAACCTTAGTGGCTATATAACTTATGCTGTTTTAGAAGTGTTACATTATGTTCATTTTACTAAGCATTTCTCTCATTTTCTGTCCGTCCCTAAAATTTAAGCTTTAATTTGAAGCCAAAGTAATTAAGCTTTAATTAATATAAAAACTGTTTTTTTTAATTAAAACTGTTTGTTTTTTTAAATATGAGAACAGAATAGAGAACTGTTCAGAAATGAAATCTTATGTGTACTATAGAATATTTATTTTTTTTCATAATTTATTGGAAATGGATTATTCAATAGCAATTTCTCTAGATCATCAAAAAATTTGGTTTTTAATTTTACTTTCAAAAGGATATGAATAATATAAATAATATCTCATTTTGTTTCCATCAATAAATCACTTCTAAAAAATTATGATGTTTAAATTTTATACAATCTTTAGCTCTAAGAAATCATATTCAATTAACTTTTATATCAAAAAATGTTCAATGTTCTATGAACAAATTTGACCAAGTTATGAAATTCTGAATAACACTATTTTAGGACAGTAAAAAATATTATTGTTTTAGGCCAATCATCCCTACAGAAATTCTGGGTGCATTTTAGTAAATCTTTCTTGAATCAGTCAATGAAATATCTAAAATCATGTGTTTTTACAAAATACTAACATCTACATTTTCATAGCTCACTCAGTTTTAATTTGCAAAAGAGTGAACTTTTTCATCTATTTAAAACATTATTGTATCAAAAATATTTTACTAAATATGACTCTTATGACAACAGTCTATACAAAAATTTAAATTTGTAATTCATCAGAGCATTTATTAATCAAACTACATAAAATATAATTATTTATTTCATTTAGATCATTTTCACTATTAAATGTATATGTCTAGTTCCAATTGTTTAGAAAATATCTATTGGACCTAGTTGGAATGATATCCTGTAAGTATAAATCCAGTTTGCTTCAAATATTATACAATTATTGAATTAACAATATAGATATTTTAAAAGTTAACCATAAATACTTTCTTGCATTTGCTTTACTAGAAAATATCATATTTCATGTTTGTTTCATTTCATAAATACATATGCTGAAAATCACACTTTTCTAGGTTTAGTTTCCAGTAAGAATTAACTTTTAATTTGAGCTTTTATAAACTTGATGGCAATACACTAATAAAGTCTAACTTTTCCCAGGCAAGCATAATGTACTCATGCAAATTATATTTTATTTTTTATTTTATATGAAATATATTGTTAGAGACTATTCTTTAAAAAATGTGCATATTTTCTTTTTATAAATTTTATAACTTTTTATTAAAAAGTAGAAAAAAACTGAAATGCTAAAAAATTACCATCATTGAAAAGATAGTTTGTTTTTTTTAAATTTTAAAATGAAGTAAAAATTATTTTTGTAATGTCATATTTTTATCTCCAAAAGAGTAGACCAAGGTTTTGCTTGATTTTTAATTAAATAAAATTAAAATATTAAAAAAATTTCTAGGACACACATTCTCAACCTCTAAAATATGTATGTGCCAACTTTAGTAGTTTTAGGTCAAATAGTTTAGCCTGCAGACTGCAAAAACACAGACACACGCACTCATCTTTATTATAAATAATGATAGTGTAGAATTTATGTTTTTACATAAGATTTAGTTTTTTAAGTAGATTTAGGTGATAAGCAATATAATAAAATCAAAAGGCTGTGTTTAAAGTAACGCAGTGTAATGAATAAGTGAATGTAATGATTAGAACTAAACTAATTAAACTTAGCAAAGCATTAATATTATGCTCACATTTCATAATTTATATTTTTTATATTTCTATTTTTTCAGCTAGGGAGCTAATAAAATGTTATTAGCCTCCTTGTCTGCCTACTCAGAAATCCACCACTAGACCTTGCATATTGAAACAGAAATATTTATCCACTTTAAATGCCATGTATATTTTATTCCTCTTTATAAACTCAAGAACAAACAGCTCGGACAATAAATTTGATATGTGACAGTTCTTGCATATTTATTTTTATAAACGCAGATAAACAATTTGGAGAACTTTGTTAGAAGGAAGGAAATCCAAGAAATTTGAAATTTAATCACTTTTAATCAAATCACTTAATCAAATCAATCACTTTTCATTATCTAAGATGATTCTGATGTCAATTAGCTTTAAATAATCTGAAGTTTCCCTATATATACATTCACATATAATAACCTATATCTGCCACAATGTTCTTAACCAGAATGTTTCAAAACCAAAAGTTCAAGTAACATAGATAGATACAGGAATAGCATACACCCAAAGAAAGATTGTCATTATAATTAAATATGCAGTTCATGGAAATTAAGCAGAAATGAAAATGAACTTCATTTTTATAATATTTAAATTTAAAAAATTAACTGCATAGTAAATTTTCAAAGCATGAAAAAATAATTAATTGTTTCGACATACCCTGTTCAGCACGGCCTAAACCTTTACCACTACTCCATCCTTGCTTCTGTAGTAACTGATAACCAAGATTATCCTAAAAAAATGCATTTATTAAGATATTTTGGAAATATATGAAAAATGATTACAAAAAATAAAAACTATGGAAAATTATATCTATATATATCTCTACAGGAAAAATAATTTACTTTATATGTTTACCATAAAATAAAAACAGCATAATACTAAACTGACTCATATGCCTGATAGGCAATCTAAAGATGAATTTGAACATTTTTTTTTAATGAGTCACACAAACTATGCTAACACATAGCTTCTCATTTAAAGATTCTACTACATTAATTGAAGTATATAACACTATATCAATAAAAGAAAAAATTTATATACAATTTGGCTCTAGACAAGATAGATTATAGATTACCACGTTATAATCATTTTTTAAGGAATCGCACATTAAAAATATGACACACAAAAATTAATAAGTTAATATTTAAACTTTTTTAAATCAAATTTATTTCCCATGTACCTTCAAAGACAATATTATTCATTTAATACTATTGAATCACTGTAATATTAATTGATATTATTAACAGCATAATGTAAATATTTAGAGATATATAAGTTCAAATTGTCATTTCAGAAATTTTTGTAATTTAAGAATTGCAAATATTTATCAATCCAATTTCCTATTGCAAATATATATATATATATATATATATATATATATATATATA